>AWOL01S0055731.1:20772-57944 GCA_000715115.1 Nicotiana otophora | reverse complement strand
GGGCTAACAAATGCCCCGACAGCCTTCATGGATCTTATGAACCGAGTTTTCAAGTCGTTCCTCGATTCCATTGTGATAGTGTTCATTGACGATATTTTGTATACTCACGAAGTCAAGAGGACCATGCTGATCATCTTAGGGTAGTTTTGCAAACCCTACATCAGCACCAGTTATATGCAAAGTTTTCAAATTGTGAATTTTGGCTTGAATCTATCATATTCTTGGGTCATGTCGTCTCTAGTGAAGGGATTAAGGTTGACCCTCAGAAAATTACAGCTGTAAAGAATTGGCCGAGGGCTACAACTCCAACAGAGATTCGCAGTTTCTTAGACTTAGCTGGATATTACAGAAAGTTTGTGGAGGGGTTTTCTACCCTTGCCTCTCCGTAGACTAAATTGACCCAGAAGGCAATTAAGTTCCAGTGGTCTGATGCATGTGAAAGGAGTTTCCAGGAATTGAAAGCAAGATTGACTGCGGCACCGGTGTTGACCTTGCCAGATGGTGCAGATGGATTTGTGGTATATTGTGATGCTTCAAGAAATGGGCTTGGGTATGTATTAATGCAACATGGGAAGGGGATAGCTTATCCTTCTAGGCAACTCAAGAATCATGAAAAGAACTATCCAACACATGACTTAGAACTTGTGACGGTGGTATTTGCATTAAAACTTTGGCATCATTATTTATATGGGGTTCACGTGGATATATTCACGGAAAATAAGAGCCTTCAATATATTTTCAAGCAGAAGGAATTGAATCTGAGGCAGAGAAGATGGCTTGAGTTACTCAAGGACTACGACATTGATATCCTGTATCACTCGGGAAAGGCCAACGTTGTGGCAGATGCTCTTAGCCGAAAATCTATGGGTAGTTTGANGAGCTAAAGGAACAATTGAGAGACTTGTTAGAAAAGGGTTTTATCCGGCCAAGTGTGTCGCCTTTGGGCGCACCAGTCCTTTCTGTAATAAAGAAATATGGGTCACTGAGAATGTGTATTGACTATCGGCAGCTCAACAAGGTCACGATCAAGAATAAGTACCCACTGCCAAGGATAGATGACTTGTTTGACCAATTGCAAGGTGCTAAGTACTTCTCCAAAATTGATTTACGATCTGGATATAACCAATTGAAGATCAGGGAGCAGGATGTTCCGAAGAAAAATTTTAGAACCCGATATGGGCACTTTGAATTTTTGGTGATGTCTTTTGGGCTAACAAATGCCCCGACAGCCTTCATGGATCTTATGAACCGAGTTTTCAAGTCGTTCCTCGATTCCATTGTGATAGTGTTCATTGACGATATTTTGTATACTCACGAAGTCAAGAGGACCATGCTGATCATCTTAGGGTAGTTTTGCAAACCCTACATCAGCACCAGTTATATGCAAAGTTTTCAAATTGTGAATTTTGGCTTGAATCTATCATATTCTTGGGTCATGTCGTCTCTAGTGAAGGGATTAAGGTTGACCCTCAGAAAATTACAGCTGTAAAGAATTGGCCGAGGGCTACAACTCCAACAGAGATTCGCAGTTTCTTAGACTTAGCTGGATATTACAGAAAGTTTGTGGAGGGGTTTTCTACCCTTGCCTCTCCGTAGACTAAATTGACCCAGAAGGCAATTAAGTTCCAGTGGTCTGATGCATGTGAAAGGAGTTTCCAGGAATTGAAAGCAAGATTGACTGCGGCACCGGTGTTGACCTTGCCAGATGGTGCAGATGGATTTGTGGTATATTGTGATGCTTCAAGAAATGGGCTTGGGTATGTATTAATGCAACATGGGAAGGGGATAGCTTATCCTTCTAGGCAACTCAAGAATCATGAAAAGAACTATCCAACACATGACTTAGAACTTGTGACGGTGGTATTTGCATTAAAACTTTGGCATCATTATTTATATGGGGTTCACGTGGATATATTCACGGAAAATAAGAGCCTTCAATATATTTTCAAGCAGAAGGAATTGAATCTGAGGCAGAGAAGATGGCTTGAGTTACTCAAGGACTACGACATTGATATCCTGTATCACTCGGGAAAGGCCAACGTTGTGGCAGATGCTCTTAGCCGAAAATCTATGGGTAGTTTGACTCACTTGGAGGCATATCAAAGGCCATTGGCCAAGGAAGTTCATCGATTGGCTAGTTTGGGAGTTCGTCTTACGGACTCTAGTGAAGGAGGGGTATTGTGCAAAATAGGGCTGAATCATCGCTTGTTGTGGAAGTCAAAGAGAAACAATACAACGATCCATTGTTGGTGCAATTGAAAGAGGGGATTCATAAACATAAGACCATGGCCGTTTCTCTTGGCATGGATGATGGTACACTAAGGTACCAAGGGCGACTATGTGTTCCAAACGTGGATGGCCTCCGTAAAAGTGCTATGGCAAAACTAACAGTTTGAAGAGCTACTTTGGAGGCCGAGGATGAGATGAAAAATAAGTATCCTTACTTGTTTGTATAAGCTATGTAACTTTTCAATAAAATAGTCACCTATGGATTCTTGTATCACTTGTTCAGTAATGTAAAGGTGCTTCTTTCTAAATATATTGTATGTGAGGCCATGGTTGGTGTTGTTATGAGTTATGTTACGTTATTGGATTATATATATGTTTTGAGGGTGTGTTTATGGGGCTCTCTGACAGGTGGATAGGCCTGGTTATAGGGGAAACTCTGGCGAAAAGTTTGGAAATTTAAGGAATTAGTCAAAATTTGGAACTGCTGGTGTGTGAAGTAACAGTTGTGTCACATTGGATGCTAATAGCGAATCTTGACCCTCATTCGAGGACAAATGATTCGAAGAGGGGGAAAATGTAAGGCCCAGTAAAACTTTCCTAATGATTTAAGATTTAAAAATGCGTCAGTGGTATTTGGGAATAACGTATTCGAGTATTAAAGGAGACCTATGGGATATAACCACATCATTTGGAAATGAGAATATATATTTAAGGTGTGTTGGAATATAATAAGGTGTTTTGTGAATAGGAAGCATTTGTGTGTAACAAGTTGGATACATTAAATAGAAAGGATGTTATTATGTAAACATGGTTTCATACTTATATGAAGGTTTGGAAGTCAATTCGGGTCTATATCATAGCAAGGTATCAATTGAGGGTGAGTGGATAAGAAAGAAATGGAAAAGAAAACAACGGGGAGCGTGCTAGGTTTCGTACAACGCGCGGATTGTGGTACACCAACCCTCTCAGAAAGTTTGAAACAAATAGTGAAGTATGGAAGATTGCGTTGGCGCGGACACGCTACCTGCACCTGAAGCCTTTTAAGTACTCACATTGGGGGTTCATTTCCCCCATTTCACTTGGACGGATTTGGGAGCTCTTCTCCACTCTCTCAAGATCACCAACTCCCCTCTTCTTCAAGATAATCAATTCCTATTATCTTGGTGTTAAATTCCATAATTTCTACACTAGTATTGATGAAATCTATACATAAAATACATAGATCTTCAAGAAATTTCTTCAAGAACTCAAAGGAGGGTTTTGCAAGATTTCTTCCAAAAGGTAATCCTACACCCTTAGACTTACATGTATGGATATATTATGGGAATATGAGTATGAATTAAGTATTGGAACTTATAGTATGGTGATTGGAAGCCATAAGTTTCCCAATTTAAATACATAACCATTTCAGAGATTGAAAGGTGATTATTTGATGGAATTTTGTTGGTTTGGTGTGGATGGATGGTCATGTATGTGATGTTGGAAGTTATGAATTGTTTATGAATGATGGTGGGATAAATTATTGGTAAATGGTAGTAGATGGATGAACTAATTCTATGGTTAAGAGGTGTAGAGATTCATGCCTACTAGGTATTTGATAAAATGCCTAAATAGCCTAAATTATGGAATTTGTTACTTATATGGGTTCCATTGGATGTTGTTATTGTATATTGAAGTTTCATAGTGTAGTGGATCTTTGTAATATCACTAAGGGGCTAATTTGAGGTATGTATGGCTGAACCCCCTTCTTCTTAGAATCGAATCCCACGGTGTTCATGTAATTGAAGTAAGACCTTGATCATTATTGAATTGGCTATTCCTAATGTTGTTGTGTCGAAGGATATATGTTCAATATTTATTCTAAATGCTTCATCATGTCATATTTCCATTTGAGGATATGTTCAAAATGTGGAATATGTGTTAGAAAAGTTAAGACTTCATGTCAAGATCGAAATAAAGGTTGTTAAGCCAAATTGTATGAAAAGCCTCTATATACCTAAGATTCCCGAATTATTGTGTTATGTGAAGTTAATGTCTTGAACGAGAAGACTTATTATTGTTGATAATGATTGTGATAATGATATTTGAATCTGGAAAAAGGGGACTTGAATTATGAAATACGGCCAAATGTCAAGAATGATTTTGTAATCGTGATCACTAGTGCCAATAAATCAAAAGAATATGCAAGAATTATGATGTGAGATAATTGAAATTGTGGTTATGGTTGGTGTCTCAAGTGATATGGCCTAGCCGATCGGGCCGTGATCAGACGCCATACCGCACACATGGTGGTAACTATGCTGAAAATGATAATTGAAATTGTGGATATGGTTGATGTCTCAAATGAGATGACCTAGCCGATCGGATCGAGATCGGACTCCGTGTAAGAACACGATAGTATTGTGGATTGTGGCATATGGCACTAAAGATTACCCAACCTAATAAGATGGAAATTGACTTGAGAACTTATGTGATTCTTACTTGATGTTATAGAATTGTTTTGAAGCTCTTATTGAACTCATGACTGTTTTTCCCCTTGTATTATTATCCATTCTATTGAGATGGCATTTTATCTTTACATACTAGTACTATTCGACGGTACTAACGTCCCTTTTGCCGGGGGCACTGCATCTTTAAATGGATGCAGGTGATTACATAGCAGACAGTGTTGATCGCAGTTAGTGGTACATCATTATCTTCCCAGCAGACTCGGTGAGCCCCATTGCATTCCGAGGTCATGTATTGTACCTTTTGTTTATATTGTTGTCACTTTTTGAGGTATAGTCGGGGCCTTCTTGCCGGCATTATCATTGTACTCTTCTTTATCTATAGAGGCTCTGTAGACATAGTGTGGGTTGTGTATTGGTGCTGGAAAAGACAAACTATGTTATATTGTGGTTTTATTACTTGTCCCATTTGAGACTTTAAAAATGATTAAACCTATTGGTAATAGATTGGTATTGGAGACATGACCACATTTTTGTATAATTAATGAAAATATTTATCATCTTCATTCGTGGATGAGTTTGGGTAGAATAAAATTTTAACAGGCTTTCTCGATCGGGTTCACTCGGTTAAGCGCCGGTCGCGCTCCTCGGTTTTGGGGCGTAACGGGAGTGAATTGGGATACTTAATCTAAAATTAGAAGCTTAAGTGGAAAGAGTTAACTGGAGTTTGGTTTTTACGTAGACGACTCCAGAATAGTGTTTTGATGGTTCCAATAGCTTCGTATGGTAATTTTGGACTTAAGTGTGTGTTCTGATGTAGATTTAAGGGTCCGTAGGTGAATTTGGTGCTTTTTGGCGAAAATAGGAAAGTTGAAGGTTTGCGATGTTTGACCAAGAGTTGACTTTGTTAATATCGGGTTTCAATTTTGGTTTTGGTATTAATAGATCTGTTGTGTCATTTGGGACTTGCCTGCGAAATTTGAGGTCATTTGGAGTTGATTTTATATGGTTCGGCATGAGTTTTGGAAGTTGAAAGTTTATTAGTTTTATTAGGCTTAAATTGGAGTGTGATTCATGATTTTGGTATTGTTCAATGTTATTTGAGGCTTCGAGTAAGTTAGTATCGTGTTTTAGGACTTGTTGGTATGTTTGGATGGGGTCCCGAGGGTCCTGTTTGTGTTTCGGATTGTTGGTGGATCATTTTTGGACTTTCAATGATGGCTGAAGCTTTGGGAATTCTGGTGCAATCACACCTGTGAAGGATTTGGCCGCATGTGAGAGGCCGCAGAAGCGGTCTGGTGATCACAGATGCGGGCTAGGCTGGAGCTGGGGAAGAGCACAGGTGTGAGGGTATTTCCGCATGTGCGAGCCCGGAGGTGCAACTTCAGGACCGCAGAAGTGAAGGGGGATGTTGCGGAGTCCGCAGATGCGGACATAGGGGCGCAGGTGCACATGCGCAAATGCACAAATGAGACCATAGAAGCGGAATGTTGCTGGAAGGTCAGGGACTGCAGATGCGGAAGGAGTCCGCAGAAGCTGACTCTCAGATGCGATTTAAGGTCCGCAAAAGCGGATGGTCGGTCGCTTGGAGGGAGCCGCAGATGTGGCCACTATTCCGCAGAAGCACGACTGCAGATGCGGTTAAGTGAGCTGCATGTGCGGGATCGCTGGGCAGAACATAAAAATGAGGGTTTGGTCATTTTTCTCATAGTTGGAATTTTGGAACTCGGTTGGAGGCGATTTTCGGGAGACTCTTTGCTACAATTGGAGAGGTAAGTGAAGTTTAATCACTTTTGTTGATAGATTTTGATTACCCATTGATTATTACACTTAGTTTATGTGAATTTAAGGTAAATTCGGGGGTTTTAGACTATGTTATTGGAGAGTGAGATTTGATAATTTGAGAGTCGATTTGTGGATGGAATTAGATGAAATTGGTATGGTTGGACTCGTAATTGAATGGGTGTTCGGAATTTGTAAATTTTATCGGTTCCGGGATGCGAGCATGGGGTTGACTTTTTAAATTGACTTTGCATATTTGATTCAATACTTTATCTTTATCATTTGGAATTATTTCTGATGGTTTTTATTGAATATATTAAGTTTCTTTAGCTAGATTTGTGTCGCTCGGAGGTCGATTCGCATGGCAAAGAATTTTTGGAGTATTGATTTGCGCGTTTTGATGTAAGTAACATATCTAAACTTGAATTTGAAGGTGTTGAATACTGGAAACTATATTACATAAGAGGTATTGGGGTGGCGCACACGCTGAGTGATGGGTGTGTGTGCGTGCACCGAAGTGTTCATGATTAGACCCGTATGATCATTTGAGTTTTGATTCATGTTAAAAATTATGCTTAGGCTATGTGCTACTTTGTTTAGACTTGATAGGGTTATTCTTGTCATTTCTGAGCTATTTGCCTTAATTGTACACATACTCTCAGTCATGATGCCATATTTGTGTATGATATCTCTATCTCAATACGTCCTTATTTGATTCCTCACATGTTGTTGATGCTTCATATGTGTAATATTGTTGAATTGAATACTGTGAGATATGCTCAACTGAGACTTGACCAGTTGATCATTGAGCTAAGGCCATAGAGCCAATCTGGTATTGATTTTGAGGTGACGCGTATGCGAGGCTTATATTGGGCTAAGTGTTATTGATTTGGGGCGATGCATGCACTAGGCCTCACTATTGGGCTATGTGATTATGGTTAGCGCTTGGGCAGGATCCGCCCCTCCGGAGTCTGACATACCAACAGTGGGCGCAGGCACAATATTTTATGTACGTGCTTGATGTTGGGCAGTATGACAGACACCCATATAGTGCTAAGTGCTGTTGTGTGGTTATTATTAATGCATAATTTCGGAGATCTCCCTCCAGCTTTCGCCCTATCACACTGACCTCTCTTGTGGTTTACAATATTACGTCTACCTCCCTTATTTTGATTTTCTTGTAATCATTCTTTTAACTCATTTAAAATCAATATAAATAAAATATAATTTGACAGATTTGCCCTTTTTAATATTAATTTTTTTCAATTAATTTCCTTAAAAATAAAAACGCATTTCCTTGAGTGGGAAGTCCTCTTCTCTCCTTTTACAAATTTAATTTTTTGAGAAGGATCATAGATGAACTTTTTCCCTCTCAATGAAATTTCCATAGGAGTTTTATCATCTAAATCAGAATCGTCATCTATTTTATCTTCTACCTCGGGAACAGGAAATTCATCAACTTCTTGATTCTTCTCCTCTAAAAAAGGTCAATTGGATCTGCAACATTGTTACATTCGTCTTCATCCGATGCTACCCATTCTTCATCGTCATTCATGTCCGCTGATTCATTGTTAGCCAAACTGTTAAATTCTCCATTTGAGTCACCATGTACTTGTCGGGGGAAGGAATTATATCTACACTATGAACAATAATATGTATGCTTCTGTGGTTTGCATAAATATTGAACACGTGCTTCAGATCTTCATCACAATTCACATCCATACTGAGATAAGTATTAGGAATTTCACACTTCATAGATATCAAACTACTCAAGTTTTCAGGAATATCATGAACTGCTTTCTCACATATGTCACTCAAAAGATTGGAGTACAAGTAACTTGATGGATCCACAGCATAAATCTTGTGCTCACGATTCTCATAGTGAACATTTATATCATGATAAACTATGGGAGTTGTCATCCTACAGTGGAAAAACACACACAAACAAACAAACAAATGAAAAGGAAGAATAAATAAAACGAATAGAATCTACTCGCGACATTTTAGTCTACTTCTGTTTAAGAATATAATATCCCTCTCTAGAAAAAAAAATCACTTTTCAACCAACAAGTACGAAAAAGTAAAAATTTATTAAACACGGTATACTTAATCCCTTTCTGTGGTGCTTCTTAATATTTGGTTGCATCAATTTACATGCTAATACATGTAATGCTTAGGATTTGGGTTGGAGCCCGTATAACTCTGTTTTGGAAGAGCCCGAGCCTAAACCAAGTTTTTAATTTAGATATCATAAAGATAGGGAATATTGGGTTTTGTACTTCTGATTTTACGTTTTGTTGCAGTACAGAAGTTGAGTAGACTCATTAGATCAGAGAAATATCAAACTATAACACCTAAACTAACTACTTAGGGGGGAAAGGATCATGATGTGTAGTAGGCAAAAGGAATCATATGTATGCGATGTTAGCATCAAAACCCACAAAATATGAGTACTTAATCTACATAAGCAAAGACATGAGATTTGCAGAAGCATACCTAATTTGCTTTCTTTTGCAGGAGAGATGGCTGATGAATTTGCATCTATGAATGGAGAGGAACAAGAATAAGAACGTGGAAATTTGCAGAGAAGAGGACTTCCCACTCAAGAAAATGCGTTTTATCTTTAAAGAAAATTAATTGAAAGAAATTAACATTAAAAAGGGCAAATCTATCAAATTATATTTTATTTATATTTATTTTAAATGAGTTTAAAGAATGGTTCTAAGAAAATCAAAATAAGGAAGGTAGGCGTAATATTGTAAACCACAAGGGAGGTCAGTGTGATAGGGCGAAACCTGGAGGGAGGTCTCTGAAATTATCCTTATTATTAATGGTTCCACTGTGATATTGTTGATTTGACATGTATATTTGATATGTAGGCATAGAAATGTACCTTCCTCATGTTAGCTGGTAAATGAAGTGTCTTATCCGTGTTGGGCTTAAACTGTTATACTTGGAAAGCATGCCTAAATTCCTAAAATGTGAATAAGGTGAACATAATATCATTGAGGTGCCTGCTTCTATGATTTCCTTTATATTCTGAACTATAACTGGTTATTGATATTGGTCTCCAATTGTTGTTTCTGAGCTCGTCACTGCTTTCAGCCCAAGGTTAGTTTTGTTACTTATTGAGTACATGGGGTCAGTTGTATTCATACTATACTCTGCACTTCGTGTGCAGATCCAAGTAATACTGGACAAGGTGATCTCTAGAGTCCTGTTGCTCTCAGCTTTTGGGAAACTACGAGGTAGTTGCAATGTTGTCCGCAAACCTTGAAGCTCTCTTTCATTACTTCTATTATTAGTGTTCCACTATTCAGACAGTTGTATAGAGGATTTAGTCTTGTATTTTGATACTCAGTAGTGCTCATGTACTCATTAACACTAGATTATTGGGATGGTTGTACTAGTATTGTTGTCGTGTTCATTAGTTATTTCACTATATTTCTGCTATTGAGTTTATTAAACCATGTTTATCCAGGTTTGTTATTATTGTGTGACTGTTGGCTTGTCTAGCAAGTAGCGCTAGGCGTCGTTGCGGCTCCGGTGGGAGTTGGGTCGTGACACTTTTCCCCATAAACAGATGGTCAGTCCAAGCAAACTATTCATATTCTTGAGGCCATATTGTGAGCTTGTGTCATTGACTTTGGAGTAGATCAGTTCTTGCCTTTGGCTAAGTTAGCTTACTATAATAGTTATCAATCTAGCATCCAAATGGCTCCGTATAAAGCTTTGTATGGTAGGCGATGTATTCTCCTGTTATTTGGTTTGAGCCTGGTAAGTCTAGGTTGTTGGGTATAGACTTGGTACGTGATGCTTTAAAAAAGGTAAAGTTGATTTAAGAACAACTTTAAAGAGGATGGAGCATATAGAAGAGTTATACGTGCAAGAAGGTCTATGATATGGTATTTATGGAGGTTAAGAAGGTACTTTTGAAAGTTTTACCTGTACTTGATAAAAAGGTCAAGTTGAGTCTGAGGTTCATTCAACAATTTGAGGTATTGGAGAGAGTTGGTAAGGTTGCTTATAAGGTTGCTTTGCCTCTTAGCTTATCAGGGGTACATCTGGTATTTCATGTTTCTATGCTTTAGTGGTATAACAAACATGAGTCACATATTTTAAACTTCATCACAGTGTATCCAGATAAAACTTTAGCCTATGAAGAAGATCTAGTATCTATTTTGGACAGACAAGTAATGAAGTTGAGGTCGAAGGAGAACGCTTTGATGAGGGTGCTTGAGAAAGGACAATCGAGCGATGAGGCTACTTGGGAGACTAAGTCAAATATACGGAGTAGATATCCATACCTTTTCAGCTGATCAGGTACATTTCTAAATTAATTTGAGGAAGAACCGGTCATTTTGAATTTTAGACCCTCAATCCCCTATTTGATGTTTTTCGTAGATTGTTTTTATACTTTATGACTTGTGGGGATTGATAGTTTTTTTCCTGATAGGTTTTGGAGTGATTTGGAACACTTACTTCCTAAGTTGAGGCTTAAGATTAGAAGAGTTGACCAAAGTCAATAACAACCTCAGATTAGTGATTTGAAGGCTCCAATAGGGTCATATAATAATTTTGGACTTGTATGTATGTTTGGTTCGGGTCTCGGATAGCACAAGGTTGATTCGGCGCTTTTAGTCGAAAGTTGATATTTTGAACTTAAGAAAGTTTGAGATTTTTAGTGATGTACGATTCTTGATTTTGATGTTGTTTTTAGTGTTTTGAGCTTTTTGGCAAGTTTTTATTGGGTATACGGGCCTACTAGGATGATTGAATGGGATCTCGGGAAGCTCATGTGAGTTTCGAGATGGTTTTGTATCATTTTGGGTTAAGTTTGAATTTTTGGTATTTGATGCAGCCACACCTGCGAAGCTGAGGTCGCGATGCAATGGTCACACATGTGGATGTGTTTGCTCATCTATGAAGGGGGCTAGGCAGGCAATCTCACACCTTTAGTGCAATGTCTCTCACCTGCGAGGTCGCACATGTGGCGAAGTGGTGCGCACCTATGGAAATACCTGGTAGATTCTTTTAAGTCGAGATTTAGCTTATTTTCACCATTTTTGAGTTTTGGAGATCGAAAAAAGGCGACTTTTGAGGAGATATTCACCACAATCTTGAGGGTAAGTAATTCTTACTTGGTTTTAATTATATGTCATGATTTTCCATAGATATTTACACCTAAAATATAGAATTTAAGAGCAAAATTTGGGGTTTTTGTCTACAACATAAGAGAGTATAGTTTGAGGTTTTGAACACTGATTTGGACTCTAATTTGGAAACTAATCACATATTTGGACTCATTGATTTATGGATCAATGAAATTTAACCTTGGACTTGGATTTCGACCATGTGGACTCGGGCTAACGTTTTGTTGACTTTTGAGATTTAATTACAAATTGAAGCTTTATTGTTTGGAATTGGTTTCAATGACTTTATTTGATCTTGTTACATATTATTGGATTAGATTTGGAGCGTTTGAAGGTTTTGGATAGAAGAAAAGTCCTATTGGACGGTTGAGGCTTGTACCGGATAAGGTAAGTCTCTTGTTTAACCTTGTCAAGAGAGAATTTCCTACAAATTGGACTTATGTGCTACATGCTTCATGATTTGGAGGTGGCATGTAAGAGAGGTGATGAGCGTATATGTGTACACTAAGTGTAATGACCCAACCGATCATTTTACTTTCTAGATCTCCGTTCCCCTATTCAAAACTTTTCGTATGTTCTTTTATTGTTTTATGACTTGCGGGGATGGTTGATTTGGTTTTGGAAGGGTTCGGGTTGAATTCGGAATACTTAGTTCCACAATAGTGGCCTAAGATGGCCAAATTTGACTTGAGTCAACACTTTGAGTAAACGACCTCAGAATCGGAATTTAAACTTCCAATAGTTTTGTATGATGATATTGGACTTGGACATATGTCTAGATCGAGTTTCAGATGGACCAGATTCGTTTTGGCGCTTATTAAAGTTGGCGTCTTGAAGGTTTTAGAGTTTTCTAAGTTTGCTTTGAGTGGACTTTGGTGTTATCGATGTCCGTTTGACATTCCAGGCCTTGAAATAGGTTCATACTGTGATTTATGACTTGTGCGTAAAATTTGACGTTATTCCGAGTTGTCTAAGTGTGGTTTGTCGCTTTCGGAGTTGGTTGAAATGGGTTTGAAGTTTAGAAGTTGATTAATTTGGTTTTGAGGTGCAATTCTTGGTTTTGGTGATATTTTACCTATTCTTAGACTTCGAGTAGCTCCATAGTATATTTATGGACTTGTTGGTACATTTGGATGGGGTCCCAAGTGGCTCGGGGGAGTTTCGGACTACCCGAAGAAAAGTTGAAGTTGGCTGAAATTGCTAGTGTGATTCGCGATCACGAAGGTTGTCCCGTGATTATGAAGAAGGCTGAATAGGGGTCTGGGATTTAACTCTTTGCGAACACGAGGAGATCCTCACAAATGCGATAAAGGATCTGGTTCTTCTTAGCAAACGCGTAGACATCTTCGCGAACGCAAAGAAGGTTGAGGCTGAGTTGGGTTGGAAGGTTGTTGGCCTTCGCGAATGCGGCTGGGGGACCGCGAATGTTAAGGGCTGAGTGTGTTGGTCATCGCGAACATGACGCGTCTGTTGCGAACGCATAGAGGAAGGAGTTGGGCTGAGCGAGTATGGCTTTCAAGATCGCGAGGGATCTTCTGCGATCGCGAAGAAGGGTTCATTGGGTAGATTGCACTTTTTATATGAGAGCTCTTTTGAGGGGTATTTCCATCAAACATCACTAGGTAAGTGATTTCTACCAATTTTGAGTTAAATACATAGATTATGGGTAGATTTTAACATAGAAATTATGGAATTTTAGGATTTTTGTTGAAGAACCTAGGGTTTGGTAAAATGGTATTTGACCACGAAATTGATTATGGAATTGAGTGTAAAATATATATTTGAGTTCTTAATATCATGGGTAACGTTTATCTTCAAAAAATTTCGGAATCCATGCATGTGGGCCCGGGGTGACTTTTATGGAATTTTCGAATTAGATTAGAAAATTACTCTAATAGTTAAATTATCAACTTTTGGGCATATATTGATTATTTTTTATGACCTTTGACTAGTTTCAGATTCTCGGCGTTGATTTGAGGCAACTAATGAGGTTGGGGAGCCGAGTAGTGAACTTGGAAGCGAGGTAAGTCTCTTGCCTAATCTTGAAAGAGGGAAATATCCACGTAGGTGTAATAATTGTTGTGTGCTAATTGTTGTGGGGGCTACATACGCACGAGATGACGAGAGTCTGTACGAAGCTAGATTCATGTTTATGTCCGGGTAGACTTAGATTCACATCATGCCTTAAAAGTGCTATTTGAATTAATCATATGTATTTGATTTCTTTAATTTATGACTGAGATTAAGACTAGAATAAAATGTTGGCCGAGTGTCACGACCCAAATTTTCCTCCGTAGGATGTCGTGATGGCACCTAGTCTTAGGGACTAGGTAAGCCAAACACTTACTGAATTAGTGGCAACTCAACCAACAATTATTGAATATGAAATAGAAATTTCCTACAATCTCAAAACCGGTAGTACAAGTCACAAGCTCTACAGAGTTCACTAGAAAATTACTAAGAATAATTGTTCCAGAATAGAATCAAACAATGCACAAAAAAGGTATCAGAAGGTGACTCTGAGGCCTGCGAACGCGACAGCAGGTGTACCTTGAGTCTCCACAGAGATGCACGATCAGATAACAGGAATATCAACAACTCTGAGGTACCTGAATCTGCACAAAAATGTGCAGAAGAGTAACATGAGTACACCACAGTAGTACCTAGTAAGTATAAGGCCTAACCTCGGTAGAGTAGTGACGAGGCCAGGTCAAGATACCTACCGGACATATAAACTTGTACGAAATGTTACATAAAGCTAACAAGGAAAGAATATCAATGTAAGGACAATAACAGAAGAATTTCCAATTGAAATCAACAAAGAGAACACGGATGACAACGAGAAAACAATCAAGTAATTAAGCAACAACATAGTCAAAGTACAAATGACATATGAATGGGTTCAAGTAAGGAATCATATAACAAATCAACCAATTAAATTATTTATAATGCATGTATTTCAATATATTTACCCGAGGTATCACTCCTCGAAACCTCAAATCTATATTTACAACTTCAAACTCTTACACATGTGGTATCTTGTGCCCACATCTTTCCAAATCACCTTTGCACGGCAAAATCCTCGTGCTACTATATGCATAGTTTCCGTATCAACATCAACCAAGATGACCATTGAATAATTTAAACACAATTAAATACAATTTTAAAATTAAATACAGTGTAGCGTCAAATGAGTTATTAAGCCAATTTAGGATTTAAATAAGGTAAAATAGTGGAGAGGTTGTACAAATAGAATATCAATTAGGTTTAGTTTAGAAATATATGAGATCCAATAAAATATTATATTTATACAAAATAAGACATTTAATCAAGTTTTAACGAGATAAATATGGGATTTATTAAAGTAAAATGTAATAATAATTTTTCATGCAAATTACACGACAATAAGATAATGAGAAAATTGAGGTACCAATTAGAGTAAAAATATAATCACCATTTAATTTTAGTAGATCTCCGAATAAGATATGAGTTTTATTTTTTCGAAAGACACACAAGTGGAACAACTTAAAAATTCTTTCATTTACCTCTGCTAAATTCTCAGCAACTTAACATATCACATAGGATGGATGATTCACACAACAAGTCCATATTGTTATATTTTTAATATATTGATGGTTAATTAATTATGATCAAAATACAATGAAGTATTTTAAGAAACCACATTAACCGTCCTAGCATGAAATGCATCATGTGAATTACAATCGGAATTAATCTTAATATCACAATAATTTCATATTTGTGCATTTGTTGCGGCGTGCAACCCGATCCCACACATCATTAATCAAATCTGTTACATCGTGCAACCCGATCTCACACAATAATAATCATATTTGTTGCAGTGTGCAACCTGATCCCTCACAATAATAAATCATATCTGTTGCGGCATGCACCCGATCCCTCACAATAATAAATCATACTTGTTGCGGCGTGCAACCCGATTCCTCGCAACACAAATTAAGCAACCAATTTACAACCCACTAAAGTATACCACAAAATCAAAAGGAATAACGAGTCTACACAAAGAAGTCACAACTAATGAAAAAGGCAACACAGTAGCTCACGAAATCATATAGTATGGAAATGACAATCCATAAACCAAGGTACAATTTATGAGCATAAATTAACAATTAAGGTATATAGTAGATAAAACATGAATTTAACAAGTAAATACAATCAACATTTGGCATATAAGGGTGTACTTGACAACAAGATGGAACATGTGCTAATAATTTCAAGTAAAGCACGTACAAACACTTCTAACAACAAAAGATATAGACATGAAGCGATAACTACAATTGATTACATGAAGGACACCTAACAGTCCAAACCGGTCAAATACCATATATAGGTCGTGTACTCACTCGTCACCTCATGTACACGGTCTTCACATAACACGAATGACATAATCATCTCAAATCCTAAGGGGTTGGTTTCACCCACACAAAGTTAGACAAGACACTTACCTTAACGAAGTTAGACCGACATTCCAAAATAGCATTCTTGCGCGAAATGACCTTCGGACGGTTCCAATCTAGTAAAAATATTTTTATAAAATAATTACAATTCATAGAAAATAATTCCGGATAATAATACGTCGATTTCCAATTTATTCTAAAAGTCAACTCCGGGGCCTGCATCTCGGAACCCGACAAAAATTCACGAAATCTGAACTCCCATTCTGATACGAGTTCGACCATACCAATTTTATCAATAGCCGATAACAAATCGACTTCCAAATCTTGAATTTCTCTTTTTGAAGAGTTTTACAAAAATCTCAATTTCTACCATAAAAACTCGAAATAAACGATGAATATAATCATAGATTTATGAAATATAAGCACTTTTGGATATAGAACACTTACCCAAGTCAAAGTCGTGAAGAAATCCTCAAAATCGCCCAAGAACCGAGCTCCAAAAAACCAAAACAAAAATGGAAAAATGACCAAGTTCAATCCTTATGTTTCTGCCCAGTTTTCGCTTCTACAGACAGGTTTTGCGCTTCTGCGAGCTCGCTTTTGAGAGGCAAACCTCGCTTCTGCGAATGCATTGGAGAGCATCCCCCATCGAACAGGTGCGAAGCAAACTTGCGCATCTGCGAAGCCAGCCACTTCTGCGTTCCTATTTGTGCTTCTGCGATCACGCAGGTGCGCAGAAATGTCCGCTTCTGCGAGCTCATACCAGCTTCTGCCCAGATTCCTTTCCAGCCACTTTTGCGATGATTTCCTCGCTTCTACGAGGTCGCTTCTGTGACCAAGACATTGCAGAAGCGATTGCACCAGCAGTCATATTTCCAGCAGCTCCAATTGTCCAAAACCCAATTCATTAACCTTCCAAAATCCACCTGAGGCCCTCGGAACCTTAACAAAATATACAAACAAGTCCCAAATACAATACAAACTTAGTTGAGGCCTCAAACCATGTCAAACAACGTCAAAATTACGAATCACGCCTCGAATCGAATTATGAGTTTATGAATTTTCCAAATTCTATAGTTTATGCCAAAAATATAACAAATCAATCTGAAATGACTTCAAATTTTGCACACATGTCATAAATGACGTAATTGAGCTATTCCAATTTCTGGAATCGAAATCTGACCATGTTATCAACAAATCAACCTTTGGCCAAACTTATAAATATTTTAAAACTTCAACTTTTTCAATTTTCGCCAAAATGCGCGGAATTGTCCTACGGACTTCCAAATCCAAATTCGGGCATACGCCTATGTTCGAAATCACCATACGAAGCTATTGGAATCATAAAAATTCTATTCCGGAGTCGTTTGCTCAAAAGTCAACTCTCCTGTCAACTCTTTTCTTTTAAGCTTCCTAAACAAAAATTGTTCTCTCAGTTTAATTCTGAATCCTCCGAAACCCAAACTCGATCACATACGCAAGTCATAATACATATTACGAAGCTGATCGGGACCTTAAGTCGCTGAACGGGGTGCTAATTCTCAAAACAATAAGTGGGGTCGTTACATTCTCCACCTCTTAAACAAATGTTCGTCCTCGAACGTTCTAAGAATTATTCTGAGGTTATCAAATTGTTGATTTTACTATTACACATAAACTTGCGGCTGATACCACGTCACCGCAACCGACATAGGTTCGACAACACCATCTCAATTAAGATTAAGTTCTCCTATCCACACTTATAAACCTTAAAACCAGTTTTCTTACACTCCAATCATTTTCAAAGGGTCCGATTTTCATATCAACACACGGTATTAGTCTCAGCCAGCTGTAACAACTTGTGCCTACGCTCGCACGCCATAACCACATAACGTATCGCAATATGCATACGCCCATAACTACATCTCTGATCATAATAGTTGTTCATAACCAATTACAACATCATCGTTTAACTTCATGTTAACAAAAATCTCGTTTCAAACTTTCACAATACTGACAATGAGACACGAGGCATGAAGGCCTCATAATTATTTACCTGAATTAACGAGTCATATTTAACGTCACCTGGGCACTCACCTCGTAGGCTAAAACTCACTAATTACAACATGAACATGGCTAAATATGCACAGAGGAACACATATATGAGTTATCAAATAAACCTAACAGGCATGACTCCCTATTAGTATTATAGTACAAATTTAATTTCACAAGGGAGAATTTAAACACATAAATTTTCATCACAATGATCTCATCCTAATATAAATTCCACCGTGGCATGTAGCCCGGTTTAAACATATCAAATCATATTAAAATGTGAGGATTCCATCCTCAGCTCTGTATCACAAGTAATATGCACATTGTGCCAATCGAAATCTTTCATTTTCTTCTTTAAAATAATTTCCATTAAACAAAATCACGACACATAATGAACCTTCATACCGGTAGGGCATATAATTAATAAAATTGTAATCAATTATTCCGAAATTACATCAAAACCCATTGTAGTGAGTAACAGAAAGTCACTTTTGGACTCATAGCCCTCAATGGTGTACAAAATAAAAATGATAGACATGGGCTAACACCATCAAATCTCCCAACAGGGATAAACACGGGAGTAGAGTACAAATTCACAAACTCGCCATATAAGGAGCACGAAAGGAGATCTCACCTCAATAATCGGAATCGAATCAAAAGAGGAATAGTGCTCCTCTATTATGAATTAAATCATACCTGTAACGACACCATCTGGTGTAACGAACTCAGCCAATTCATAGCAATTATATCAACGGGTCGGGCCTCCACCTCTAGAACACTCTCTACCTGCTTGTCCTCCACCCCTAACTGAATATGTAGGTAGAGTAGCAACTGAAATGGAGCTCGTGGCTTGAGTGCTCTGATGTAATATATCTCTCCCAAGTCTGGGACAATCTCTCATGATGTGCCTAATATCATCACACTCATAACAACCCCTCTACGAGTTCGACTGCTCATACTGAGTCTGTGTCGGATAACTGGAATAACCATTATAGGAATCTCGTGTCGGTGGTGCAGTAAAAGAACTTACTGGTGCACCCCGAGTAATTTGATGTGCGGGCTGAGCTGACCGACTGCTCGAGTCTCCACCATAATGCATTATAGCTGTAGAGTAGCATCCACTGAATTACCTCAAGACCTCTTAGTCTCCCTAGCTTCCTTTTCCTCACCTCAAACACGTTCTAACATCTTGGCAATTTCCACCACTTGCTGAAATGAAGTATCAGCTTGTAGCCCCTGAGTCATACAGAATCTAAAATCATAACTAAGTCCTTTAATGAATCTGTGGACTCGCTCTCTGGCTATAGGAACCAAAGTAAGAATATGACGGGCTAACTCTTTGAACCTCATGGCATATTCTAACACCGTCATGGTGTCCTGATGCAGCCATTCAAACTCTGTGTGCCACGCATTCCGTAGAGTCTGGGCAACAAACTGCCTCAAACACATCTCTGAAAATTGATCATAAGTAGGTGGTGTTGCAATTATTGGTCTGCCCTCTTCATAGACTTGCCACAAACACTGGTGGAGAATTATCTCTCCAAAGGCCAATTTCTTCCTTTGCTATGTTGACCTAGTACCGCCGAGCTGACCCATTTCTTCGCATACTCCTCGATTCTTCCTTGGGGTAACACTTCTCCCTATTTATACACAACGATCCCAAAAGTAAAGCTCCATACAGACAAATCTTGGTACGAACCACGTAGCCCAAAAGCTCACCAACCATTGTACTTCCTCTGAAGCACCCCATACTACCGCAACCTAAAAGCCCATGCTTAGTAGACCTTCTATAAATTGAAGTTGTTTCTCTAACTCCTTTGGTACTAAAGTATAGGATTATTAAGGATGCAAACATACCGTAAGTCCCAACATTATCTCCTGCAAAATCTCAAGCCTTAAACATGTGCAATTTTTGGGAAACCTTTCATTACCACATATATACATCTCGGGCCACAACTAATATAACACATGACCCCGCAACATATTCATCTATAGTGGACTCCCCCACTTGACGTGAATACATAGGCCACAACGTCTGCTGTTCCACAATACTGACCTTCACAACTTGCACTCATCAACCAGATACCAGAATCCACTGCACCCCCATGTAAATCTCCGTGTGATCCTTCAATACATCTGTATCTTCAGTCGGGACCACACGTTAAGGCGATGTTTGAGCATCCCTGGCTCCCTTGTAGTCCATCCGTGGCATCACGAATCGTCGGCGCACAGCTGATACCGAGTGTGCAATGTCATACACGAGTGGATGTAAATGAATATAAGATATATGCTTCAAGATGAATCAATATCGCACGATAAGGAATAAAAGAAGTGTAATTTCTTAAGAGTTTTCGTAGCCGCTCGAAGATAAGTACAGATGTCTCTGTACCGATCCGCAAGACTCTACCAAACCTGCTTATGACTTATAGCACCTATGAACCTAAAGCTCTAATACCAACTTATCACGACCCAAATTTCCCTCCGTACGATGTCGTGATGGCACTTAGTCTTATGGACTAGGTAAGCCTAATACTTACTGAATTAGTGACAACTCAACCAATAATTATTAAATATGAAATACAAATTTTCTATAATCCCAAAAAGGGTAGTACAAGTCACAAGCTCTACAGAGTTTACTAGAAAATTTCTAAGTACAACTGTTCCAAAATAGAATCAAACAGTGCAAAGAAAATATTAGAAGGTGACTCTGAGGCCTGTGAATGCGACAGCAAGTGTACCTTGAGTCTCCACAGAGATGCACGATCAGATAACAGGAATATCAACAACTCTGAGGTACCTGAATCTGCACAACAATGTGCAGAAGAGTAACATGAGTACACCACAGTAGTACCTAGTAAGTATAAGGCCTAACCTCGGTAGAGTAGTGACGAGGCCAGGTCAAGATACCTACCGGACATATATACTTGTACGAAATGTTACATAAAGCTAACAAGGAAAGAATATCAATGTAAGGACAATAACAGAAGAATTTCCAATTGAAATCAACAAAGAGAACACGAATGACAACGAGAAAACAATCAAGTAATTAAGCAACAACATAGTCAAAGTACAAATGACATATGAATGGGTTCAAGTAAGGAATCATATAACAAACCAACCAATTAAATTATTTATAATGCATGTATTTCAATATATTTACCCGAGGTATCACTCCTCGAAATCGCAAATCAAGATTTACAACTTCAGACTCTTACACATGTGGTATCTTGTGTTCACATCTTTCCGAATCACTTTTGAAAGGCAAAATCCTCGTGCTACCATGTGCATAGTTTCCGTATCAACATCAACAAAGATGACCATTGAATAATTTAAACACAATTAAATATAATTTCAAAATTAAATATAGTGTTGCGTCAAATGAGTTATTAAGCAAATTTAGGATTTAAATAAGGTAAAATAGTGGAGAGGTTGTACAAATAGAATATCAATTGAGTTTAGTTTAGAATTATATGAGATCCAATAAAATATTATATTTATACAAAATAAGACATTCAATCAAGTTTTAACGAGATAGATATGGGATTTATTAAAGTAAAACGTAATAACAATTTTTCATGCAAATTACACGACAATAAGATAATGAGAAAATTGAGGTACCAATTAGAGTAAAAATATAATCACCATTTAATTTTAGTAGATCTCCGAATAAGATATGAGTTTTATTTTTTTAAAAGACACACAAGTGGAATAGCTTAAAAATTCTTCCATTTACCTCTACTAAATTCTCAGCAACTTAACATATCACATAGGATGGATGACTCACACAACAAGTCCATATTGTTCCATTTTTAATATATTGACGATTAAATAATTATGATCAAAACACAATGAAGTGTTTAAAGAAACCACACTAACCGTCCTAGCATGAAATGCATCATGTGAATCACAATCGGAATTAATCTTAATATCACAATAATTTCATATTTGTGCATTTGTTGCGGCGTGCAACCCGATCCCACACATCAATAATCAAATCTGTTGCAGTGTGCAACCCGATCTCACACAATAATAATCATATTTGTTACGGTGTGCAACCCGATCCCTCACAATAATAAATCATATCTGTTGTGGCGTGCACCCGATCCCTCACAATAATAAATCATACTTGTTGCGGCGTGAAGACCGATTGCTCGCAATGCAAATTAAGCAACCAATTTACAACTCACTACACTATACCACAAAATCAAAAGGAATAACGAAAAAACCAAATTACAACTCATTAATCAAATCTGTTGCATCGTGCAACCCGATCTCACACAATAATAATCATATTTGTTGCAGTGTGCAACCTGATCCTTCATAATAATAAATCATATCTGTCGCGGCATGCACCCGATCCCTCACAATAATAAATCATACTTGTTGCGGCGTGCAACCCGATTCCTCGCAACACAAATTAAGCAACCAATTTACAACCCACTAAAGTATACCACAAAATCAAAAGGAATAACGAGTCTACACAAAGAAGTCACAACTAATGAAAAAGGCAACACAGTAGCTCACGAAATCATATAGTATGGAAATGACAATCCATAAACCAAGGTACAATTTATGAGCATAAATTAACAATTAAGGTATATAGTAGATAAAACATGAATTTAACAAGTAAATACAATCAACATTTGGCATATAAGGGTGTACTTGACAACAAGATGGAACATGTGCTAATAATTTCAAGTAAAGCACGTACAAACACTTCTAACAACAAAAGATATAGACATGAAGCGATAACTATAATTGATTACATGAAGGACACCTAACAGTCCAAACCGGTCAAATACCATATATAGGTCGTGTACCCACTCGTCACCTCATGTACACGGTCTTCACATAACACGAATGACATAATCATCTCAAATCCTAAGGGGTTGGTTTTACCCACACAAAGTTAGACAAGACACTTACCTTAACGAAGTTAGACCGACATTCCAAAATAGCATTCTTGCGCGAAATGACCTTCGGACGGTTCCAATCTAGTAAAAACATTTTTATAAAATAATTACAATTCATAGAAAATACTTTCGGATAATAATACATCGATTTCCAATTTTTATTCTAAAAGTCAATTCCGGGGCCCGCATCTCGGAACCCGACAAACATTTATGAAATTTGAACACCCATTCCAATACGAGTTCAACCACACCAATTTTATCAATACCCAATAATAAATCGACTTCCAAATCTTGAATTTCCGTTTTTGAAAAGTTTTACAAAAATCTCAATTTCTTCCATAAAAACTCGAATTAAACAATGAATATAACCATAGATTTATGAAATATAACCACCTTCGGATATGGAACACTTACCTAAGTTGAAGTTGTGGAGAAATCCTCAAAATCGCCTAAGAACCGAGCTCCAAAAATCCAAAACGAAAATGGAAAAATGACCAAGTTCAATCATTATGTTTTTGCCCAGTTTCCGCTTCTGCGGACAGGTTTTGCGCTTCTGCGAGCTCGCTTTTGTGAGGCAAACCTCGCTTCTGCGAATGCACTGGCTAGCAGCCTGCATCGCACCTGTGGACTCATTCCCGCTTCTGCACAATCGTAGGTGCGATGCAAACTTGCGCATCTGTAAAACCAGTGGCTTCTGCGTTCCTATTTGTGCTTCTGCGATCACGCAGGTGCGCAGAAATGTACACTTCTGCGAGCTCACGCCAGCTTCTGCCCAGCTTCCTTTCCAATCACTTCCACGACGATTAGCTCGCTTCTGCGAGGTCGCTTATGCGACCAAGACATCGCAGATGCGATTCCACCAGCAGTCACATTTCCAGCAGCTCTAATTGTCCAAAATCCAATCTGTTAACCTTTCGAAATCCACCTGAAGCCCTCAGAACCTTAACCAAATATACCAACACGTCCCAAAATACAATACGAACTTTGTCAAACAATGTTTAAATTATAAATTGCGCCTCAAATCAAATTATGAGTTTATGAACTTTTCGAATTCTATAATTTACTCCAAAACGTATCAAATCAATCCGGAATGACTTCAAATTTTGCACACAAGTCATAAATGACATAATGGAGCTATTTCAATTTCCAGAATCGAAATCTGACCCTGTTACCAACAAATCAACCTTTGGCCAAACTTATAAATATTTTAAAACTTTAACTTTTTCAATTTTCACCAAAATGCGCCGAATTGTCCTACGAACTTCCAAATCCAAATCTGGGCATACGCCTAAGTCCAAAATCAATATACGAAGCTATTGGAATCATAAAAATTCCATTCCAGAGACGTTTTGCTCAAAAGTCAATTCTCCGGTCAACTCTTTTCTTTTAAGCTTCTTAAACAAGAATTGTTCTTTCAATTTAATTCTGAATCTTGTGAAAACCAAACTCAACCTCACACGCAAGTAATAATACATATTACGAAGCTGCTTGAGACCTTAAGTCACTGAACAGGATGCTAATTCTCAATACGATAAGTCGGGTCGTTACACCGAGTCTCTTACTTTGGAAATTATGAAATATTTGATGAACGGTAGTTCTGTGTCTTATCGAATCGCATGTATTTTCGCGAGTTAAAGAGTTTCTCTACTCTTATGGAACGGGCCATTCACCTCGGCAGGATTGCAAACTATTCTTATGGGATCAGTCCATTCGCCTCAGCGGTATTGTGCAACCCTATTCCTATGGGAGGGCCATTTGCCTTGGCAGACTCGTGCGTAACACTTGAGAGTTGATTTGGTATTGGTATCTATTAGTTTTATGCCTTCGAGGCCAGTTATGGTATTTCACTGATTTCGTAACAATTCATATTTAGAAATTTATTTTTAAAGCTTATATGTTTCGTTGGTACTTGTTCTGTTTCATATATGTCTACTTTATGTATTTTATTATTTTGACCACTAGTAAGTACCAAGTCGACCCCTTGTCACTACTTCTTTGAGGTTAGAGTAGATACTTACTAGGTACGTGTTGAATATTACGTACGCATACTACACTTCTGCACTGATTGTGCAGGTACTGAGACAGGTACTTCCAGTGGTCATATGGGCAATAGACACATCACATGGAGACTTAGTGGTGAGCTGCCTTCTTTGCTTCGATCTGCAGCACCTGGAGTCTCCCTCTTATCTTATTTATTGTTTCCGCATATTTCATTTCAGACAGTAGTTGTGGTGGTCTTGTATATTCCCTAGATTGCTCAAGCACATGTGACACCGGGTTTTGGGGGCTACTAGTGAATATTCACCGTTGTCCTTATTATTATTACCACTTTGTTCTATGCATTATTCGTATTCGGTATTTTGATGAATAAGTACGTATGTTTTCATGAGTTCTTCGTTTCATTCGGTGTACTTAAAGAAATTTTTGATTTTAAAAAAAATGAATAATTTAGTTGGAGGTTTACCGTTGGCTTGTCTAACAGCGTCGTTGGGAGCCATCATGACCTATTATAGGATTTGGGTCGTGACGCTAAGGCTTTACTATGTTTGGTGTCACGACCAAAAATTCACTAAAAGTCGTGATGGCGCCTAACACTGTCGTCAGGCAAGTCAACGGTGAATGATTAACTTATTTACTCATTTTAGTACTTTAAAATAAAAAATTTCATTTAATTAAATAGTTTGAAATAGAATTTGCAGGGTAAATGATGATATTTACATGAACTACAATAATGAACCACCCTTAGGAACTCCCAAAACCCGGTGTCACAAGTGCATGAGCATCATCCAGGAAATATAATAAAATACAACATCTGTCTGGAATAAATATTAGACAGGAGAATATAAATAACTTTGATGGAGACTCTGCAGGCTGCAGATTGTAACATGAATACAGCTCATGGTAATCCCCGTAACGGCCGCGCCTCTACGACCAAAAGACCACCAGACATATATGTACCTGCACAAAAATGTATAGCAAGTGTAGCATGACTACATAAATCAACGCGTACCAAGTAAGTATCTAGCCTAGCCTCAGAGAAGTAGTGGCGAGGGGTCGACATCGACACTTACTAGTGATCCAATAAGACAGTTATAATAAGAAGTAAAAATATGTGGGGCAGAGAACAAGTGTAAATACGTGATACAATCCTCCTCTCTACAATAGTCTCAAGCTCCCAATTAGCAATAACCTCCTCAACCGGAGCATATATATATAATGGGCCTCACCAGATGGGTCGTCATAATTCAAATCGGGAAGACTCATAGATACACTGACATCTTGTCAAATATTACGCACGATTCTATGAGAGTATTTTATAGAAATACCGAGGCATACGGCCCGATCTCATCATAATCTGTGCACTGCCGAGGGTCAAACGGAACGTACCATAGATGCATCTATTATATTGCCGAGGCGAACTGCCCGCTCCCATGAGAGTGTGGTACATAATCCTGCCGAGGCGAACGGCCCAATCCCATTAGAATAAGAAGCTTTAACGGGTCCTTGACCCCACTCACAAATAAACGTGTGAGTTATAATTTTAAGGAAAACCTTTCGATGAAAACGCATAGCGCGGGAGAAATCCGTAAGAGGAACACAATTATTCCGCGGCTAATCATGAAACTCGTCAAATCTCTACAATAGCAAGTCTATCACTCTACGCACATCTAGTCTCAAGTCGTAATGCGCAATAAAGGAATTAAATGAGCAAGGATAACCCCTATATTACAAGTATAGCATAGTGTGAACCTAAGTCTACCCGAACAATAACATGAATCAAGCTACGTATGGACTCTCGACACCTCGTGCGTACGTAAACCCCCCCCCCTCCGCAACAAGTAACACCAATCAAATGCATCACCTTGGGTAGTTTCTCCCTCGCAGAGTTAGACATGAGACTTACCTCGCTCCGAAGTTCCATAACCGGCTCAAAAGCCCCTCTAACACCTCAAACTGATGCCCGTCGATCCAAAACTAGTCAAATAAGGTGAAACCCAATCAAAATATACTCTAATACCCATAATCAATCAATTTAAACAAATTCCCAATTCTCCGCTCGAAAATTCGATAAAATCAACCCACGTGCCCAGATTTCGAATATTTTTGAAGATAAATATTACCCATAACATTACTAACTCAAATATATAATTTATTCCCAATTTCATGCTCAAATTCGTGCTCAAAATCTAAAAATACAAATTTCTAGGTTTTCTACCAAAATTCCAAATTTCCACTAATTTTCCATGACTTTCCATGTTATAATCTATATATAATCCAAGTATTTAACTTGCAATAGGTGGGAACCACTTACCTTGTGTTTCTTTGATTAAAATCTCCCCTTGAAGCTCTCCAAAAAACGCCCAATCAAATGAAAATGTGAGAGAAATGGGCTAAGTCCCGAAATATAACCCACTGCTCAGTTCCTTCCTCTTCGCGATCGCGGAATGACCCTCGCGATCGCGAAGGCCAAACAGCCCTGGACGAAAAATCTCTTCTTCGTGTTCGCGGTGGCCTTCCTTCATTCGTGATGCCCACTGCCCCTCGCCCTCCGCGTTCGCGATTCCCCAGTCGCCTTCGCGTAGGCCAAAGGCCTTCTGCCTCATTTCTCTCATCTCCTCTTCGCGTTCGCGGTTGGGCCTCCGCGTTCGCGAAGCTCTGCCAGGCCCACCTACGTATTAGCAGGCCCCTCTTTGCATTCGTGTAGGGAAAAATCCACCAGCCCATAAATCCTTCTTCGCGAACGCGTCCCTTCTCCCGTGTTCGCGAAAGACAACACCAGCACCAGCAAACGAGCAGCAGCTTTTCATCCAAATTTTATCCGAAACCACCCCGAAACACCTCTGAGGCCCCCGGGACCCCATCCAATCACACCAACAAGTCCCAAAACATAACATGAACCAGCTCGAGGCCTCAAATCACATCAAACAATGCTAAAACCACGAATCGCACCCCAATTCAAGCTTAGTAACTTTAGAACTTCAAGCTTCTACATTCGACGTTGAAACCTACCAAATCAATCCGGAATGACTTCAAATTTTACACACAAGTCCCAAATAACATCACGGACCTATTCCATCTCCCGAAATCGAGATCCGGCCCCGATATCAAAGAGTCCGCTCCCGGCCAAACTTTCCAAAAACCTTCAAATTTTAAACTTTTGCCAAATAACCCCGAAATGACCTACGGACCTCCAAATCCATATCCGGACACGCTTCTAAAACGAGAATCACCATATGGAACTATTCCCAGGCTCGGAATCCCAAACTTACATCGATAACATTAAAATACACTTCAACCTAAATTTATGAAACTCTTCCAAAAATGCCAACTTTCCATAATAAGCGTTGAAACGCTCCTGGGTCATCCAAAACCCGATCCGGACATACACCCAAGTGCAAAATCATCATACAAACCTGTTAGAACTTTCAAATCACGATTTCGACGCCGTTTACTCAAAAGGCAAACCTTAGTCAATCCTTCCAACTTAAGATTCCGAAATGAGAATTTTCCTTCCAAATCAACTTCGAACTTTCCCAAATTCAATTCCGACCACACGTGCAAGTCATAATATCTGAAGTGAAGCTACTCAAGGCCTCAAACCGCTGAATGGCGCTAGATCTCAAAATGACCGGTCGGGTCATTACGTTCTCTCCCACTTAAACATATGTTCATCCTCGAACGTGCTAAGAACTGCTCTGGAGTTGTCCAAAATTACTGTTTAACACCTCGTGCACCTACCCGTGCCACCACAACCCATGTGAGCACCTTTGCTTGAGATAGACTGAAAATCCTTCCTGCTACCTTAGCTAACAAGATTTAGAACTAAATCGCAACATCCGGAATTCTCCCCGATACCCGATTCTAACATATGAACACTGTATCAATCTCCACATGTTGAACCAGCATATGATCAAGCACCCATGCTGATACCACACAATG
The DNA here is from genome assembly GCA_000715115.1 of Nicotiana otophora. Classification (NCBI taxonomy): domain Eukaryota; kingdom Viridiplantae; phylum Streptophyta; class Magnoliopsida; order Solanales; family Solanaceae; genus Nicotiana; species Nicotiana otophora. Next base: position 29,010 of record AWOL01S0055731.1, on the reverse strand, counting down.
CACTGCATAACGCTTTTGCCCATGGTAATCCCTCTCCAAGAACAATAACTGCAAATTCACCGACCCGATGCCTGTAGTATACCTCATAACACATATAAACCTAGTCTCAACCCTCACAATACTGCAACGATGAAAGAGATGCGCAGGAACTCATAGCCACCTACCTAAACCATAAATTATGGGCTCTCTCAGCTTGACAAGAGCCATTACCTCATTTTGAACTGAACAATGATATATTCTATTTAATGTACCTTATATAAATCTGATTGCACTGATCCCAGGTCCAATAACCTTATCTCACCCAGTACAAGCTGCTCGGGCAATAAGCCGTCTCGAACACTGCCCAAAATCTCATATGATGCCAATAATGCGCCGGCGAGGTACCAACTCGAATGCGATACATAAGGAAAAATGAACTCTAGAAAGGAACTTCCCAGCGAGCGAAACAAAATAGACGGTCGAATAGACGCTATGAACCCTTCTCAGAGAATGGAAAACAAAATACACATGAATAAATATATGGAACCGTACTCAACATCTCATTGTTGCGGCGTGCAACCCGATCCATACATGATACCGTTGCGGCATGCAACCCGATCCAAATATAATACCGTTGCAGCGTGCAACCCGATCCAAACAGTATACCCGTGGCGGCGTGCCACTCGATCCACACATGACAATAAATGAGGAAGTACCCATCAAGGCAAAATGCTCATACCTACGAAATACCCGAATATCGACCACGAGCACACCAAGTGCACAAATACAACCCTGGGGAGACGGATAGCGCCATACGCTACAAAACTCAAGCACAACTAAGTTGTGATGAATGATATGTATCTTGAGAGCCATCCTACTCATATAACACCATAAGCTACACGGGACCACATCACACGTGCAAATAATCAAGTCGTCTCGCAACCCAAATGGCACAGTAGAGGGTTACATGGAATAGCTGACGATGAAAATAACATCCAATGTTCGAAGACTCCTCCATAAGAAATGCTATGCTGAATGAACCCACCTGGTCTGGTGTAGAGCACACATCCACATTTAGAACCATCAACGGACCTCAAGCCGATTCTAATCATATCATTCTAGGAAAATAACCTTTCAAGGACCCACAATGACCTATTCATGACACATAAGAACAGCCGTCAAATTCGGAACAAACTCACACGGTCCACATCCAAGGAATAGAACACCTCACAGGCATCAACTCTCGCATTTGTGATATTACTATAACCTCCACACTTGGTTTCAATCTGTAACAATCAAGTGACCAATATGTCACACTTATACAAATCCTCATGGGGTACGCTCCCACGACCTTCCGCTCAGGTAGTAAGGTCTGCATATCCATACCACCAACCGTTCAAATTCTGTAAAACGAATCAAAAATCTGCATATCAATACACAACGCCTATTCCACAGAACACCATCCTCAGCTGACACTAAAGAAAATGTCATCTTACTCTGAACATCTAAATTCACTCCTGCTCAGCTGAGCTCGTAACATTCTATCAACACCGAACTGCAAACGTGACCTTCAGCTTCCAGTCCCCATGCTACTCACTGCACCTATCATGCCGCTATATGCGATTACCAGAACTCATCATAACTCCTGAACTACTAGTAAAATAAACACTTGCTTGGATAGAAAACTTTTCACTTAGCTCATTTAAGAAGAACCAACGCAACACGCAACTGAATTCTCAAACTGCAGAAAATACAAACTTCAAGTTATGATCTAGACCGCCATAACTCTTCCAAAATCCATTTACACAATAAAGCCATTTGAATCAAATACCTCCCAAATCAACCAAGTTGTGGTGGCGCTCAAGCCCTAGTGTACAACCACAAACTACATGTATAACTTCACGCTGAAGAAACTGATCGTTGCCATGATCATACTGAATCAACCATTACTAACCGACCCAACTTCTTCCAATTTATTCTTGACATGCCTTAGAAATAATAATAGCTCCATTCAAATGTAACTAACCAAACCCGCACTCGTCCCGAGTGACCCGTATCACGAGACAACATTGTCTTATTACTCATGAATCATCTCATATTCTCCTTAAGTGCACAATAGCATCTCCAACTGGTACACCCCTTCCGATAATCCCTATATGAATCCGAAGTTCGTTTCTCCCATTTTTCCAATGCTGCACCGCGGACTGATGATAACATAGAACACATCAAGTCCCTCTCATAATCCACTACAAAAGCTCGATACTTAACCATACCACGGACTCAAAATCCTTAGCACCACACTTAAATTTTGAATCCACTAGGACCGTTATTGAGAGTCACCTACTCTAACTTGGTCCCGAATATAATAAACTCCAAGGCTCTGCTAGCACATGAACACTCTCTCAAGAAGCACTTGGCTGAGTCACTTTCCTTGTACATCACATCTACATTAAGCATAAACTCTGAGTCTTCCCAAAACCTGAGCATGAATTGATAAGGCCAAATATAGCACATATTCCTCAAATTATTTGCTCGAATTACCACTAATGTTTTCTTTCCTTAGTCGTAATAACCCACCAATACACCGATAACTAGAAACCGGACAAGTAGACAACCACGCAATCTAATCATAGATGGTGGGTCTCCCCCACTTAGCTTGAAGCTACAATTACATAACCCTGGAACCCACCAAGATTCCTCCTTCCTCATTGACATTAACTGAAAGTACAACAATACATTCCAAACTCGAAGTCATGTTGCATCCAAATAAAATCCGTGGACCTATTCACTGTCCACCATGAATTCCCAAATTGCTCTAAACTTTCCTCAAGGCGTGTGGCTACCCTACCACATAACCCATATGCTACTCTGCCACTCTCCCACTTTGGTTAAACCCTCTCCTTTAAGCAACTTCTCGACTTCCGCTCTTCATACTTTGACCTGCTAGTAATTCAACCACCGCAAGACACCTCCTACGTGTCCTTCCTCATTCTTCGCTACCCAAATGTTACATCAGATCAAAATCCATCTCTGTAGCACCTGGACTAATAAATTGTTTCCAACTCTAAGCCTACTCGTAGATCATCTTTCCCGAGCCATCAACATTAGAAACACCAATTCAATTTTCGAAACCGCTACACACCGCTATCCCCGACAACTGCTTCTCAGGCACCATTTCACAACACCCTGTCCCGAAGGCAAGATTGAAGAAGATCATAACACCGACGAACTTATTGCATTCAAACAAGGACAACGATACCACATCACGAATGAAAATTCCACCACGCTCTAAAATACCAAGTCTCGTTGCTACCTCAACCCAAACCTGAGCATTCATAGTCCGATTTCCTTTCCTTTGCTGGAAATAAACGCTAAACCTCTAAATCGTGTGCTAAGAAATCCTCCTTTCAAGTCATTCACTGCCTCGACACATAAACAAATACCCCACCATTACACCAACACTGTGCAATAACAAAGTCTGAACATCATAGCAATCTGCGCGTAGCCTCGATCCCATAGAAAATACAGCTACTAAGCTGAAATGACAGAACATCCTTCCGCAAGAAGACTATAATAACTTGCTCGAATGCGCAAGGAGAAACAACCTGCTCCACGTCTGTAGTACCACTACAACTCCTCGATGCCCAATTGACACGAGTGCTCAACACCGTACAAGAATGAATAGGAATGAAATAAGGCATAAGCCTCGAAGGAATCAAATAGCACAATGAAGCATCAAGAAGGGAAGTGCTCCTAACAGCCTGATAGCCTCTTGAAGATAAGTACAGACGTCTCCGTACCGATCCGCAAGACTCTACTAGACTTGATCGTGACTTGTGAGACCTAAGTGAACCTAGCGCTCTGATACCAAGTTGTCACGACCCAAAATATACTAAAGGTCGTGATGGCACCTAACACTGTCGTCAGGCAAGCCAACGGTGAATGATTAACTTATTTACTCATTTTAGTACTTTGAAATAAAAACAATTATTTAATTAAATAGTATGAAATAGAATTTACAGGGTAAATGATGATATTTACACGAACTACAATAATGAACCACCCTTAGGAATCCCCAAAACTCGATGTCACAAGTGCATGAGCATCAGCTAGGAAATATAATAAAATACAACATCTTTCAAGAATAAAATTAGGCAGGAGAATATAAATAACTCTGATGGAGGCTCTGCAGGTTGCAGGTCGTAACATAAAAATGCAGCTCACGGTAATCCCCGCAACAGTCGGGCCTCTGCGCCAAAAAGACCACCAAACATATATGTACCTGCACAAAAATGTGCAGCAAATGTAGTATGAGTACGTACATAAACGCGTAACCAGTAAGTATCTAGCCTAACCCCAGAGAAGTAGTGACGAGAGATTGACATCGACACTTACTAGTGGTCCAATAAGACAGTTATAATAAGAAGTAAAAAGATGTGGGGCAGAGTAAACAAACAAAATAAACAAGTGTAAATACGTGATACAATCCTCCTCTCTACAATAGGCTCAAGCTCTCAATTAGAAATTACCTCCTCAACCGGAGCATATATATATAATGGGCCTTACCAGATAGGTCATCATAATTCAAATCAGGAAGACTCATAAATACACTGACTTCTTGTCAAATATTACGCACGATTCTATGAGAGTATTTTATAGAAATACCGAGGCGTACGGCCCGATCCCATCATAATCTGTGCACTGTCGAGGGTCGAACGGAACATACCATAGATGAATCTATTATACTGCCGAGGCGAACTGCCCGTTCCCATGAGAGTGTGGTACATAATCCTGCCGAGGTGAACGGCCTAATCCTATTAGAATAAGAAGCTTTAATGGGTCCTTGACCCTACTCACAAATAAACGTGTGAGTTATAATTTTAAGGAAAACCTTTCGATGAAAATGCATAGCGCGGGAAAAATCCGTAAGAGGAACACAATTATTCCATGACTAATCATGAAACTCGTCAAATCTCTACAATAGCAAGTCTATCACTCTACGCACGTCTAGTCTCAAGTCGTAATGAGAAATAAAGGAATTAAACGAGCAAGGATAACCTCTATAATACAAGTATAGCATGGTGTGAACCTAAGTCTGCCCGAACAATAACATGAATCTAGCTACGTACGAACTCTCGTCACCTTGTGTGTACGTAGCCTCCCCTGCAACAAGTAACACCTATCAAATACATCACCTAGGGGTACTTTTCCCCTCACAGAGTTAGACAGGAGACTTACCTCGCTTCGAAGTTCCATAACCGGCTCCAAATCCTCTCTAACACCTCAAACCGATGCACGTTGATCCAAAACTAGTCAAATAAGGAGCAAACCAATCAGAATATACTCTAATACCAATAATCAATCAATTTAAACAAATTCCCAACTCCGCTCGAAAATTCGATTAAATCAACCATTGGGCCCACGTGCCCTGATTCCGAATATTTTCGAAGATAAATATTACCCATAACATTACTAACTCAAATATATTATTTATTCCCAATTCCATGCTCAAATTCATGGTCAAAATCCAAAAATATAAATTTCTAGGTTTTCTACCAAAATCCCAAATTTCCACTAATTTTCTATGAATTTCCATGTTATAATCTATATATAATCCGAGTATTTAACTTGCAATAGGTGCGAACCACTTACCTTGTGTTTCTTTGATGAAAATCTCCCCTTGAAGCTCTCCAAAAATCGCCCAACCAAATGCAAATGTGAGATAAATGGGCTAAGTCCCGAAATATAACCCACTGCCCAGTTCCTTCCTCTTCGCAATCGCAGAATGACCCGCGCGATTGCGAAGGCCAAACAACCCTGGACCAAAAATATCTTCTTCGCGTTCGCGGTGGCCTTACTGCATTCGCGATTCCCCAGTCGCGTCCGCGTAGGCCAAAGGCCTCCTGCCTCATTTCTCTCATCTCCTCTTCGTGTTTGCAGTTGTGCCTCCACGTTCGTGAAGCTCTGCCAGGTCCACCTATGCATTCGCATGCCCCTCTTCGCATTCGCATAGGGCAAAATCTACCAGCCCAGAAATCCTTCTTCGCGAATGCGTCCCTTCTCCCACATTCACGAAAGACAACACCAACACTAGCAAACCAGCAACAACTTTTCATCCAAATTTTGTTCGAAACATACCCGAGGCCCCCGGGACCCCGTCCAATCACACCAACAAGTCCCAAAACATAACATGAACCTGCTCGAGGCCTCAAATCACATCAAACAATGCTAAAGCCACGAATCGCACCCTAATTCAATCTTAGTGAACTTTAGAACTTCAAGCTTCTACATTCGACGCCGAAACATATCAAACCAATCCAGAACGACTTCAAATTTTACACCCAAGTCCCAAATGATATCACAGACCTATTCTAACTCCCGAAATTGAAATCCGACCCCGATATCAAAAAGTCCACTCCCTGTCAAACCTTCCAAAAACCTTCAAATTTCCAACTTTCGCCAAATGACCCCGAAATGACCTTCGGACCTCCAAATCCACATATGAATGCGCTCCTAACTCCGAAAAGGCATAGATGCCATACGGACAAGTGAACGACATCTTCTCTCTATCTTCCGGGGCAATAGAGATCTGGTTATACCTCGGGTATCTATCCAGGAAGCAAAAGTGGGACCTCCCCGCAAATCTATCTAACATCCGGTCAATGAATGGCAACAGAAAATGGTCTTTTCATGTGGCTTTGTTCAATCTTATGTAATCCATATAGATTCTCTGTACTGTGACTATACTTGTTGAGATCAACTCGTTTTTCTCATTTTGCACAACAGTCATTCCACCCTTCTTTGGCACACTCTGAACTGGGCTAACCCAGTTGCTATCAGAGATGGGGAAGATGATTCCCGCATCTAACCACTTTATCACTTCTTTCTTCACCACTTCTTTCATATTGGGGTTCAGCCTTCTTTGATGTTTTCTAGAATGTTTTTTCTCATCTTCCAGCAGAATCTTATGCATAAAAAACGTTGGGCTGATACCCTTTATGTCTGCAATGGTCCACCCAATTGCAATCTTGCACTCCTTTAGAACCTGCAAAAATTGTTCTACCTGCACATCTAACAAACCAGATGAGATAATAACAGGTAATGTCGAGCTAGGTCCCAAGAAAGCATACCTGAGGTGCGACGATAACGGTTTTAGCTCCAACTGTGGTGGCTCTTCAATTGACGGCTTAACTGGAGGGGTTTTTCTTTCTTCTGAGTGTAAGGGCTCGAATAGGAGCTCACCTTTCCAGTACCCTTGGCCTTCAAGGGCCAAAACCCACTCCGCCAAGTCCTTACCATCTACCTATTCTAAGTTCATGAGGCAGGCTGCTAGGGGGTCTTTTGCGCTTAGTGCCTCATCTTCCTTCTCTTGAATCACATCCACGGCTTCAATCAGAGAGCAATTAGCAAACTTACTGGGTCACCGCATAGACTTCTGCACATTGAACATTATTTCTTCATTTTGTAGTCTCATCTTTAGCTCCCTAGTTTCACAATCAATCAGAGCTCTCCCTGTGGCCAAGAATGGCCTTCTCAAAATTATGGGAATTTCTTCATCAACCTGACTGTCACGACCCAAAAATCACACATGTCGTGATGGCACCTATCTCGATACTAGGCAAACCGACAACATCAATAACCCATAATTTCTTTTAAATATTGGAAACATAATAATTAATTTAAGGGGGAAAAATCCCACCAATACTGAATATAATTTACTCCCAAAACCTGGTGTCACTGAGTATATGAGCATCTATACATTACAAGTCTAGAAAACACGATCTATAATAGTGTAAGACCAAATACAGTAAACAAAGAGATAGGGAAGGAGAGACAAGGTCTGCGAAATACGACAACTACCTCTGAATCTCATAAAGAAAATCAACTATGCGAAAGAATCAACACCCACCGTATCCGGAATCACCTGGATCTGCAAACGAAGTGCAGGGTATAGTATGAGTACAACTAACTCAGTAAGTAACAATAATAAATAAGAACTGAAAGTAGTGACGAGCTTCTCAGCTAAATTCAAATACAGTACTATCCAATATAAAAGGATAGGCATGCTCTCAAGTTCAACATTTAAGATTTCACTGAAATGTTATATCAAGTTTGACCGAAATAGAAAATAATTTTTTTCCGAAATTTCCGAAATAGTGATATATGACAGCTAAAATTATACCTGTTAATCGGGCTGAGCTAACCCATTTACAGCCCGGTTCAGCCCGGTACTGTAGTGGTGGGGGGGGACGGGTTGGG
>AWOL01S0055731.1:0-20456 GCA_000715115.1 Nicotiana otophora | reverse complement strand
ATTATATAATTATTATGCTAATATTGTTGATGCTTCTTCTGCTGTAGATGCAAATATTCCTTCAAGTTCAATTTCAACATCTGGGACCAGTGCTTTGGATGATAATGATGGTGTTGAAGATTATTTGATTTGGTCTACACTAGGTGAGCATCAACAAACCAGTAGCAGGAATATTAATGAACTTCAATTCCACTTGCAAAAGTCAGCAGAGCCCCGCACAAATGAATTTCTACCACTGGGTAGGTGGAGGAGCAACTCAAATAAATTTTCTGTTCTTTCGTCCATGGCTCAAGACGTGCTAAATGTGCCGATTTCAACAGTCGCATCAGAGAGCGCATTTAGCCAAGCAAGGCAGCAACTAGGAGATACCCGTCATTCATTGGGTAGCAACGCTTTAGAAATTCTAGTGTGCTTCAGAGATTGGATAAGATCATAACGACGAAATCAAGGGCGTGACGAGGTAGATGAAGCGGAGGACCAAGATATTGGAGATATAATAGTTTATGGTACTGATTCAACCAATGCCGGAAACCAAGAACCTCATGTTGACATGGATGAACTTACAAAAATGATGCAAAGCATGTGATATAGTATTTTTGTTTTTTTATAATTGTTGTAAACTTTTAATTTGCAAGTTCAAAAATAACAAAATCAAAAAAGAACTTGCAACTTAATTTGAAGTATTATATATTATTCAATAAAAATATCAAATGAAAGTGTTCGGAGATTGATCCTTACATATTGCCTATTGGTCTTATTAAATAATATTTTATAGCCACTTACTTTCAAATTTCAATTTTAAAATTATAAAATTCAAATTTCAAATTTAAAACTTTAAACTTCAAAGTTTAATTCTAAGCCTTAAAAGTTTTCAAACACTTAAGCATCAATAACATTGAATAAGAAAAATAAAATTTACTTTAAAAAAAAAATCCACGCCCTGCTAACAGCCCGCTAACAGTCCGAACCCGGACGGATAAAAAAAACCCGAAAAAATACAGCCCGCTAACAGCCCGCAACGTTAAACGGACGGGCTATTTGTTTTTGTGTCCAGCCCGTCCCAGCCTGCCTGTTAAACACCCATAGCTGAAATACAGCAAATAATGAATTCAATGCATCCTCTCAGAGTAACAGTCACTTAGTCCTCCCATTCACTCCAACCTCACAGTCACTCTTTCCTCACAGTCACTCATCACTCGGTACTCTCACTCGACACACGCACTCAGTAGGTACCTGCACTCACAGGGGTGTGTATAGACTCTGGAGGGGCTCTTTCAACCCAAGCGCTATATCAAGCCAACCATGGCATAAATCAACAAAACATTTTGCTGCGTGCAGCCCGATCCCGTAAATATCCTCAAAATTAGGCCCTCGGCCTCACTCAGTCATCAACCTCTCCAGTCTCTCGGGCTCTCAGAAATCATGATAAGCAGCCCAACAACAATGATATGATACATCAATAAATAGCAACAGAGACTGAGATATGATATGAAATGAATAAACATGACTGAGTGTGAAATTACAATTTGAGCATATAATTCAACCACAAAAATGACCCCAGTGGGTACCAACAATAACAACATATGCCTAAGCATGATTTTTAATACGAGTCTCAACTCAATTTTCTCTAACACGTAAAGAATATACGGATATCAACAGATTATTCAACTATACAGTTCCATGGAATTTGACCAAGTTACAATTCCTACGGTGCACGCCCACACGCCCGTCACCTAGCATGTGCGTCTCCTCAAAACCAATCACATAACACATAATCCGGGGTTTCATACCCTCAAGACCAAATTTAGAACTGTTACTTACCTCAAACCGTGTAACTCTTTATTTTTCTATGCCCTTGCCACGAGAATTGGTCTCTGAAGGCCTCGTACTAGCCATAATTAATTCGATTCAGTCAATAGGAGTCAATGAAATTAATTCCATAAGGAAATACTAAATTTTCCAATAAAATCCTAAATTTAACTCAAACGTTGCCCGTAGGGCCCACACCTCGGAACCCGACAAAAATTTCAAAATATGAACGCCCATCCAGCCACGAGTCCAACCATGTAAATTTCACACAATTCCGACATCAACTCGACCCTCAAATCTTCAATTAAATTCTTTGAAGATTTCTACCATTTTCAACCCAATCTTTACCCATTTAAACTCAATAATCTTTCCACAAACCTTATTGGTATGTGTATATATAATGATACTCTTACACCCAAGAATCATACTCTTAATCTCCCATATTTTACCCCAAAAATTGGAATTGAAGAATTGGGGGAAAGAAATTCTTACCTCTTTGAAGCCCTAGCAAGATCCTTGTGAAATCTTCAAGTCTTGAACAAGAATTGATGAACAATTGACTAAGTCTTCACTTTCTCTCTCTAAGATGCTCTCACCACTCTCTAAAATATCAGAGAAACCCTTCAAAATGACCCCCAATAGTATTTTATAAGAATGGGGTTGGGTTTATAAAATCAGAAACATGAAGCTCCGAAACACACTCTGCGGTCGCATATGCGATCGCAGAATTAATATGTGGTCCGCATTTCGGCCTCAAAAATTGGTGCCCAAAAATTGAAGTGGCATGCCTGGGTTTGCGGCCACTATGTGGCCTGCATACCTGTTCTGTGGTCGCATAATAAACCGCAGAACGGTTCTACGGTCGCATAGTCGATCGCAGAATGGCATCCAAAGCTGCCCCTTTCCTGCCTCACTCTGCGGCCATTATGCGGTCCGCGGAGTGGTTCTACGACTGCATAGTGGACCGCAGAAATATTTTCTTCTGCCGAAAATTTTTCTTCACTCCCTAGTGCATTGTTCAACCCAACACATCCAAGCACCTTTGTACCAATTGATCTACCTCGGCACCACAAAACCTTAATTTCCTTAGAAATATTCTCCGGGGCCGTTACACATAAGTCAACATCCAGTCAACCTTTTCAACTTAAATTCTAAACCTTGAAACTAAGTATTTCAAATTATTCCAAAACCTCACCGGACCTGAATAAATTACCCCGGCAAGTCAAATAACAACCGTAAATCACAATTTGAGCAGTAAATGGGGAAACGGGGTTGTAATACTCAAAATGACCGACCGGTCGTTACACTGGCAGTCTAGAATGACAAAATCTGTTGGAAACACAAACTTTCCAACCTGCACAAGTATATCATCAAGTATACCCGATGACCTTTTCATCGTTCGGTCGGCTAGCTGTAGTAATATGGATGTGGGTCTTGCTCTTCCAATGCCTAACCTTTTATAGATATACAAGGGCATCAAGTTTATGCTCGCCCCCAAATCACAAAATGCTTTAGCAAAAGCATAGCTGCCTATTGTGCAAGGGATTGTGAAACTCCTTGGGTCGGATAGCTTCTCAGCTATGGGTCTCATCACGACAGCACTACATGTCTGAGTTAGTGTAACAGTTGCCAAGTCTTGAAAGTCGAACTTGCGAGACATCAAGTCCTTCATCATTTTTTCATAACCGGGAATCTCCCTCAAGGCACCAATCAGTGGAATGTTCACCTAAATCTGCTTCAACATCTCCATGAATTTCTTATACTGCACATCCTTCTGATATTTGGCCAACCTCTGCGGGAAGGGTGCTGGCAGTCACTTCTTTCCTTTGACTTGAGTTAGCTCTTGCTCGGACACTTTTTCTAATGCCTTCTCTTGCACTTTATCAGTTTCCTTTGCAACCTCTTTTTCCTTGTTTATTTCCTCCTAGGCTAGCTGCACTCTTACTTTTATTAGCTCAGTTGACTCATCTACCTTAATTGGCACTGACACAAGTATTTCAGTTGATCGGCTCTCGCGAGCAATGTCTTGCTCTGAATCAAGATCTCTTCCATTTCTCAGACTCATAGCCACCAGCTGCCTCAGTCTCTTCTCTTTCAGGTTAACATGTGTGTCCGCATGTAACGTCCCTTGAGGATGATTGTTAAGGGTCATGGATATTTTCCCTAGTTGAATCTTAATGCCCTTGATAGCTGAATCGGGTGATACTACCTTTTCTTGCATCTGGTTAACATTTTCTTTCATTTTCCCATTGGATCCAATGAGTTGTTACAGCATTCCTTTAATTTCAAAGAACCATCATTTTGTCGCATTATCTGTTGTTGAGGTTGTTGATAAGCTAGTTGTTGATTCTGATGATTATATCTGTGTTGCCTTTGATAAGGCATAGCCTGACCCTGTGGTCGTGCAGCTCCAGGATTATTATTATTATTATTATTATTATTATTATTATTATTATTGTTATTGTTATTGTTGTTGTTGTTGTTATTGTTGTTGTTGTTGTTGTTGTTGTAATGTTGTTGTGCTGGCCTATATTGTTGATTCTGCTGCCCCCAAGTCTGACCACCTTGTCTCTGACCTCCATAGTTTCCCACATAGTTCATGTTCTCTTGATAGTTTTGATTGTCACTCTCACCACTTCACGAGGACACATATGGCTGATTAATGCATGGTGTGCATAATCCTACATTTGTCGTGTCAACTATGTGCACCTGCTTTTGGCCAGACTCATCAATATGTTTGGTTAGGATACTCAATTGCGTTATCATAGTATCCATATTCTCATCCATAGATTTGTTTGCGTCTAGAGCTACTGAGGGAACTACAAGAATGATTGTAGATTCTCTTGTCATCCATCCTGAATTTTGAGACATTTTATCAAGTAAGGCCTTACATTCTCTGAATAATTTGCTCAAAAATGCTCCACCTGCTGAAGCATCAACATTAGCCTTCAAGTTGTCTGCCAATCCCATGTAGAACCTTTGCCCCAACATCTGATCAGGAATGCCATGGTGTGGACACTTGGCCAACATCTCCTTGAACCTCTCCCACGTTTCTTGCAGTATTTCAGCTGGTTTCTGCCTAAAGCTCAATATCTCATCAACTTGCTTGGCAGTCTTATTGGGTGGGTAGAATTTGTTCAAAAACTTCTTGACTAATTCCTCCCAAGTAGTGATGGAGTTTATGGGGAGTGAATTGAGCCAAGTCTGAGCATCTCCTGTCACTGAGAATGGAAACAACAATAGTCTTAGTGCTTCTGGTGTCACATTCGGTTGCCTTTGCGTGATACAAATCGACAGGAAATTTTTCAGATGATGTTGTGGATCTTTAATGTAAGACCTCGAGAACTGTCTCTTGTTCTGCAACAAATGTAGCATATTGTTTGTAATTTGAAATTATTCCGCTTCTATCGGAGGGACTATAATTGCGGTTGCCAGGTTTTCAGTAGTGGGTTGTGCCCAAGAGGTGCCACACCCTGATTGTTCGGGTCATTCACATTGTTTTTGGTTTTTTGGTTGTCTATTACGTCACCCATGTCTAGTTTGATTCATTATGTTGAGTTCTGTCGTCATTTTTATTTCTTGTTTTCTCAATTTAGTGCCTTGAAAGCTTTCTCAGGGTTTGCTAATGCTTCGTACAATTCACTAGTTCTTGAAGTGTTTCTAGGCTTGCACCTGTAACACACAAGACTACAAACGTTAGAATTTCAATATATTGAATTTTAAGTCGAGAAAGCTGACTAAACTGAGAATTCTAACAATTCTTTTAGCCATAATTAATAACACCTTTAATTCCCCGGCAACGGCGCAAAAATTTGATCACGTCCAATTATGCCTCCTAAGAGGTCTAGCGGTCGTTGCAAATATAATATGATTTACAAGTCCGGAGTCGAATTCCATAGGGAATTAACTTACTAATCACAACCACTGGTTTTGCACAAATTCAAGCAATCAACCTTCAGAAATATTAAATAACGATTTGAATGTTCACTAACTAAGAGCAAAGTAATTAAAATGCAGTGATTTGTAACTAACAAAGCAAATGTTGTAGACAAGATTTGGAAAAGTCTAAGGTTATGATTTTCCCTATTGTCGGAATCTCCCCCGCTACGGTTCCTATAAATTCACCTAAGTATTCTCTATTGATCATGAGTACTTTGGGTGTCGTAGCTCTCTCTCAAGCAACTACCACATTTTACTAGACGTATTCTCTCGAACTACGCTAGCTGGAACTGATTCACTGCTCACATTGATCGCACCAAAGTTTCGTTATCTCTAATCTGCCTTTAAACCCTCTCTATTGATCTCTCAAGTACGTAAGGAGTGGTGTTGTTCAACAACTACCTAATTGCGTACTCTCTCTCGAGTAATACACACTAAATGGGCATAGTTAATTGAGAGCTCTTCAATCAACAACAATGAAATTATAGTTGAACAAGTAGAGAAAGATTAACGGCAAATTTATATTAAACGTACTGAACAAATCATCCTTTAATAGATTCTATCAAACTCTAGATGAGAGATTTTAGCCACTCATAACCATACCAATAATCATGATAATAATTAAAAGCATTACAAAATACAGATTAAGAAAGAATGAAAGAGAAAAACTCTTGTGATTCGTTGCTTCTAAGTGTTCCCATAGCTTTTTTCTCTACAATAATGTCTAACCCCTAAGAAATAGGTTTAGAACCTCTTTTACACATGTTAGGGTCATGTAGGGTTGAAACTACCAAATCCTAGCCGAACTAGGATGGAATCCGTCCTTGGGCGTCTCACTTGGCGCATGGCACCAACCTGGACACCAAAATTTTTCTACTTTTGTGCTCTGCTGGCCTTGGCACTTTGGTTGGTGCCTGACGCGAACCTGGGCACCAAAGTCATACTCCCTCCAAATTATTCTATTTTTACTTTACTTTGCATGCAAGCTTGCCAAATCACTTTCAATTGACTCTTACACATATAAACATCATTATTAAACTTGAGTCACAAATACTCACACCAAAATTAACAAGATCGGGATATAATAAAAGGCAAATTACATGCAAAAACATGAAATTTTAGCCTAACATCAGCATTCATGCCAAAGTACTTCAAGAATTGACTTATCTTAATCACTCAACTCATCATCTTTTCTTATACCTCTTATTTGGATGTTGACCATAAAGTATATTCAGATAATTAACCAGTACCTTGTAATGGTCATTCGTATGACAAAGAAATTATCAAAGTCATTGATGATCATATAAATTCCTATCAAATGGTAAAATTAATCTCGTTCCATTTCAGCCTTTCAGGTATGAAACAGTATTTGTGAAAGATAACGCAATAAACTAATTAGATTAGCGTATAAATCGTAAAACGAGAACTTACTTGTTCTTCGTGAAGCGGAAGCGAAAGCGGAAGACGGACAAACCACTCATCTTTGCATTTTAAAAAAGAGAAACCTAATCTCTCTTTTTCTTCTTCTTTATGGGACAGCCGCCAGCAACCATCCATATTTTCTTCCCTTTTTCCCTTTTAATTTTTCAATCTTTCAAATTTCAGAGGTTGGAGAGAAACCCTAATCTCTCGCTTTCCTCTTTTCTTTTTGCCACTGCCGCCATTGGAGCACCAAGATCCGCCCCCATTATTTTTTAAAATTATATACATATATATAAATTTCAAAGAAGAGAGAAATGAGAAGCCATGGCTCTCTAAAGTTCTTCCTCTCCATGGCTTAAAATAAGGGAGTTTACTGGTCGTTTCTTAGATGACCTCCACCAGCCGCAACAATGGATCTCAGGCGGCGACAGAAGCGGGTTTGTTGATCGAGAAAATTATAAAAAAAAATGATTCCCTTTTTTTGTGGTATTTCTAATCAGTTTCATAAAAAAAGGTTCTTCAATAAAATCCCAGATTATTTCAATCAGTGTTGAATATTGATGTACAATTTCAATTACATACAGAAATTCATTAAACTTAATGAACACTATTTTTTTAATCAGATTCTGAAAATCGATTTCAGATTAAATTAATAAAAAAATTATTCAAAAGTTAAACTGATTAACTAGTTCCAATTGCACAGAAAATTTGATATGAATAAACGCATAATTCTAGATACTACAGTATATAGCAAATTGTTTTATCATTCCCAATTGCATGGCAGATTATTCATTCAAAAAAATATATATACACATAGTTCTATATTGACACAGAGTAATAGAACTATTCTAATATATTTTTCGGACCAGAAAACTAGCCTCTGGATCTTATACCAATGAAGGATAACACGACAAACTAATTAGATTAGCGCGTAAATTGTAAAACGAGAACTTACTTGTTCTTTGTGAAGCAGAAGTAGAAGACGGACAAACCGCAGCTGGAATCACTGGTCGGCGGTGGTTGGCACGTTGTGACGGAGCAACCCCCTATATCACAATCTAAACCCCTCGTCTGATTTGGGAGAAGAGAGTGTGGAAAAATACTGATAAGAGTTATTTTATTGTACACAGTAAATATACTTATATAGGAAGTATTATGGTTAACTAATAACCCTATTGGGCCTTAAACACCCCTTATGGGTGGACTCAATTTTGCTGCCATTTGAAAACTTCCACCCAATTCAAAGCTACCAGCATTACCTTTCAACAAGAAGAGTTTCAGCCCTCGATCAAATATTATCATTTTATACCTCAAATTAATTTTCTAAATTGCTGATTTAACAACATGGAATCTTACTTCTAAATTCTCCTTTCTTAAATTTGTGATAGGACTATTTCTTTTAATGATACTAGTGAATTTCTCGTGCTTCACGCGATTATTTTGTGAAAAGTATTAATGGATTTAGGATATGGTTTTTTTTGTTAAAGTGAATCGAGGTAGAAGAAAGAAAAACCATGAGAATTATTGGTCTCACCTATAAAAATCATGTTAATGCCTATTGATATTGTAATGACCCAACCGGTCATTTTGAGCATTTGCACTTCGCTTGGTAGTTTATGGGCGTGAGTAGCTTCGTATGATGTATTTTAATTTGTGTGAATCGTCGGTTTTGATTTTTAGGTTATTCGAGACTGGTTTGGAAGAATGATTCTCAACTAGGGAGCTTTAAATTTGAAAGCGTTGACCAAGTTTGACTTTTTAGTATTTGACCTCGGATTGGAATTTTTATGGTTCCGCTAGCTCCGTTGGGTGATTTTGGACTTAGGAGCGTGTCCGGATTGTGATATGGCGAAAGTGAAAATTTTGAAAAGTTTGACCGGAAGTGGACTTTTTTATATGAGGGTCGGATTCCGATTTCGAAAGTTGGAGCAGGTCCATAATGTCGAATGTAACTTGTGTGCAAAATTTGAGGTCAATCGAACGTGATTTGATAGGTTTCGGCATCGGTTGTGGAAGTTTGAAGTTTCGAAGTTCATTAATTACGAGTTGAGGTGTGATTCATCATTTTGATATTGTTATGTGTGATTTGAGGCCTCGAGTACATCTGTGTTATGTTATTGGACTTGTTGATATATTCGGATGTGGTCCCGAGTGGCTCGGGTGAGTTTCGGACGAGGTTCAGATCATTTCATTATATTTTGAATTTTTGCTAAGCTACTGGTTTTGGTGTTCCGCACCTGTGACTGGTATTGCGCAGGTGCGATGGTCGCAGAAACGTTAGTGGAGTCGCAGAAGCGAGAAGAGACTGGGTGAGGAAGATAGCACAAGCAATTTTTTGTAGCGCACCTGCGTGCACGCAGATTAGAAGCGCAGGTGCGAAAATCTTTGCAGAAGCGGAATTTGATATCCGCAGGTAGGGGGTTTCTGGGCAAGGCTATTTTCGTAGAAGCGGAGTTTTTACCACATAAGTGGCAGTCGCAGATGCGACGATCTGTCCGCAAATGCGGAATCGCTGGGCAGAATGTTATAAGTTCGAGGGTTGGTCATTTTTATCACATATTGAGCTATGGACTTTGGAATGGAGTGATTGTTCGAGCAATTTTCATCACAAGGATTGGGGTAGGGGTTCTCTACTCGGTTTTGGTTATATTTCATGAATCTACCTTCGTTTTTGGTAATTGGATTGTGAATTTTAAAGAGGAAATTGGGGATTTTGGCCTAAAGTTTCATAATGTGAATTTTTGAGTTTTGAACATCGAATTAAAGTCAGATTTGAGTGAAACTAGTATGGTTGGACTCGTAATTGAATGTGTTGTTGGATTTTGTAAATTTTGTCGGGTTCCGAGGTGCGGGCCTGGGTTGGGCTTTTCACCGGTTTTTGGGCTTTTGATTCAAGATTTGATCTTTTTCGATCGGGATTGGTTCCTTTAGCATTATTTGATGTACTTGAGTTATTTTTGGTTAGTTTCGAGTCGTTTGGAGGTCGGAACGCGCGGGATGGCATCTTTGGAGCATCGTTTGGCTTGCTCGATATTGGTATTGACTTGTTCGAGGGAAGTAACTCTTCTAATCTTGGAGCTAGGGGTATGAACCCTGAATATACGTGTTATGTGTTTGATTTTGAGGTGACGCACATGCTAGGTGACGGGCGTGTCGGCGTGCACCGTGTGAATTATGATTTTCGTTATTTATGTGGTACTGTGTAGTTACTTGAACTTGTCTGAAATCGTGAAATCTCTACATACTAGAGTTATCGAGTTGTGATTATGTTAGAAACCATGTCTAGGCTACATGCTTATCCTGTTGGGATCCACTGAGGTCATTTCTGTTGTTGAGTAATCTGCTTTCATTTCATTGCATTACATACTCAGTCATACGGATTCACATGCATATCATATCTCAGTCTTTGTTGTTATTTATTGATGTATCATATCATTATTTTCGGGCTAGTATCATGACATTGTGAGCCCGAGAGAATGGAGAGATTGATGACTGAGTGAGGCCGAGGGACTGGTTGTGAGGATGATTATGGGATCGGGCTGTACGAATCAGTGGGTCAGATTGGCTTACTATCGCACATGAGTTATCCGTGCAGCACGTGAGTTATCCGTGCGATTTCAGATATTGATATTATAGCACGTGAGTTGTCCGTGCAGCACGTGAGTTGTCCGTGTAGATTATAGTACTTGGGCTGTAGGAGCCCCTTCGGAGTCTGCATACCCCCAGTGAGTGCAGGTACCTACTGAGTGCGAGTGCTGAGTGACTGGGAGGACAGAGTGAATTGATACTCTGAGAGTATGTATATGATCTTTATCACTGATTTGCACCGCATTTGGCATGCACACTTGACATACAGGTATAGAGATGCATTTTTTCTCATGCATATATTTATGACTTCTCATACATTTTTATATATGGGCATAGAGAGGCATCTTACACTTCTACCTGAAAGGAAATATGGAACACTTTATTTATTATTGAAATGAATTTTGGAAAAAATCACAGTTTTCAAACTAACTCGTATTTTGGTTTTTTCGGTAAATGATTTAAATTTTCACTAAGATACTTGAAAAGAAATACCTATTTTTTTGGAACTGAGCCTTTTATTTCTGAGATACTCGTTTGTTACTTATACTATGTTGTTATGAATTATTGTGGAATATTGGTGTTGGACCCGACCCCTTTTTATTAGCTCATCACTACTTTCAACCTAAGGTTAGGTTTGTTACTTATTGAGTATATGAGGTCGGTTGTACTCATACTACACTTCTGCACCTTGTGTGCAGATGTTAGTTGTTGATATTGTTGTGTTCGATGGGAGCTGGATTGAATATGTACCTGCGTCCCGGTTGTAGCTGCCCCTTGTTCGTGGTAGCTTTAGATCTATAAAACTCTGTTTATGTATTTCTCAAATAGAAGATGTATTTATTTCATTTCATCTTTGTAAATTCTATTCTTAGAAGCTCATGATTTGTACTACTTGTCCTTGAAAAATATATAAGATTCAGATATTTCTTTACTTAATCGCCTTATTAATTATTATTGGAACTGGTTAGTGGTTAATTGGTTTATCTAGCGGGTTGGGTTAGGTGTCATCACGACTAGTGAATTTAGGGTCGTGACAATATTATACTAACAATAATGTACGCAAGTAGAATTACATCTTTTTTGTTACAAAAATTCGATAAAACTCAATTGCTCGTCTTACATAGGGGTGACAAAACTAACCCACACTCATTTGACCCGCCCAACTCGTTCAAGTTTTAATATGTTTGGGCTAGATCAATTTTGAAAATGTACTATTTTTGGCTAGCCCAAGTTAACCCATCAAAAACTCGTCATCCCAAATTAACCCATGATGATGCCCAACCTTAACCCATGGAAATGTTCAATCTTAGAGTTCTACCTTGACCCATGTTCTGAAAATATTTTTAAATTTTTTCATATTTGGTTAGTTTAAATGTTTGAAAAATATTTTTTTTATGAATTTATTTTTCTCCAATTGGAGGAAAATATTTTCCGTATCAAGAGAACAGAAAATATTTTTCAAAATTCTTTTTCAACCCTCCCCGTCTCCACTAATCCCCATCACCCCTACCCCATGTACTACCCAACCTCACCCCTACCCCCCGATCCCCCTACCCTAAATATATAAAAATATTATTAAGAGTATTTTTTTCATGATGTAGAAAAAGTATTTTCTTTCATTTCAACAAAATGAGTATTTGTTTTTCATGACATGAAAAAAGTATCTCTTTTCGTTTCAACAAAATGAGTACTTTCTTTTCATGATGCGAATGATTATTTAACTTACTATTGTTGACAAAAATAATATTCAAACATGAAAAAAATCTGAAAATAAAGAAGAAACACAACATTATCACAACAAAAAAAATAATAAATAAATTTATATTAATAAAATAAAAGATGGGTACTGAGCTATTTTTTAGGTATCACAATAAAATAAAATAAAGTACTCATTTTATTGAAATGAAAGAAATTATTCTTTTTGCTGAAATAAAAAAAAATATAGTTTTTCTACAACTAAAAAAGAAAGTACTCATTTTGTGGAAAAAAAATTCTTTTTCTACATCATGGAAAGAAAGTACTTATTTCATTGAAATGAAAGAAAATACATTTTTTACATCATAAAAAGAAAAGTTTTATTTTATTGAAATGAAAAAGAAAACACTTTATCTACGACATTAAAAGAAAATACTTTTTCTACAACAGGAAAAGAAAGTACTCATTTTGTGAAAAAGAAAATACTTTTTCTACATCATGAAAAAGAAAGTACTCTTTTTGCTGAAACAAAGAAAAATATTTTTTCTACATCATGAAAAGAAATTATTTATTTGATTGAAATGAAAGAATATTTGGTTATACTTCTTAAAGAGTATTCCATCTGTTCCGCTTTAACTTATTTTTTGGTCTTTTTTGTGGTCCATAATTTTGATATTTTCAAATATCAAGAAAGAATTAACTTTTTTTTTCCAAAGCTGTCCTTGGAGTAAAAAGCATATGAGTATTTGTTGTATTTTCAATGAACAAATTTAGGTTAATATAGTCAATTATATTATTAATTAATACTAAATGGTGAATTCCTTAATATGTGTAAAAATAACAAAAAAATCACTTAAAGTGTCTAAAGGGAGTACTTTCGTCTTCTATCGTTCTATAAATATTTGAGTAATGATATTTTGATGTGCATTTAGTGTTTATTTGATTGTATTCCTTTTATAGAAGGTCAATTTCTTATAAATATATGTATATAAGATGTGATTTATATTGTATTCCTCTATTATAGAGAGAGAGTTATATTTCCAATTTTTCCTTCTTTATCCCCCCCCCCCCCTACACGACCTTCTCTTTGATTCTCTCGTCCTTATTGGACCCTTTGTTATTGTACTCCAGATATTTAAAATTTGTTATTCCTTCCAAAATAATCAAATATATTCTTCTTTTTTCTCCTGCTAATTTTTCGTAAAATCTGAAAATATACATTTCTTTCTTCAAATAGTTTTCACTTTCTATTTTATACTCTCTTCATTATCTCATTATAGTCATCTTTGCTCCCATCAATTTTCGCCAATAATTACCTCCTTTTTTAAAATTGGAGAATCCAATAAGTAAAAAATATTGTGAATCAGAATTCATAAGTTAAAACTTCTGGCACTATATATTATACAAATAGTATTTTTTTTTATAAAATTACACTATCAATTACGACTATGAATAGGTATAAGAGGTCAGAATATGCATGATAAAAATGTACTTCAAATCCATCATGTACTAAAGAGAGAGAAATATTTCTCCGCAAAGGCACAACCAAATTGATCAGATGGCAATGAAATTGTTCAAACGAAAATTACCCAACTACGCCTTGCTTAAAACTTTATTTTATAGAGACAGATACATCACCCACTATTTGAAAATCAAAGGAGAAAGAGAAGGAAAAAGGGGGGGAAAGGGGAAAAAGGAGGAGATAGTTGAAGAAAGTTTTTTGTACTTAAATCCTTATATATAGTTTAAGTGTAAATAAGAGAAGTAATAAAAACAAAATCATAAAAACATAAAATTAATTGACTTTCATTTCTTTTTCACATAAAACTAAATTTGTAGGCGAAGACTTTATTTTGGTCAACCAAAACTTCAGGCAAAAGATAATGATACATTAATTACCATTCTCATGATGGACTTAAGCTCCTTTAAATCGCAATTGTTCCCGAAAATGTACATTAGACAACGATTTAACAATATCCTTAGAAATTATAAAATAATCTAAATGCAGCAACTAAACACAATATTAATCAACTTGCAAAAAATACATAACTAAAATCAATGAATTAAAAAATAGAAAGAAAACATTACAGGCAGCATCAATTACCACTCCTCACGATACTTAAACATCCTCTGAATTGCAAGTGCAATTGCTCCAGAAAATACAATTTAGAAAATGGTTTAACAATATCCTTGAAACAAAATAATCCAAATGCATCAACTACACAAAATATTAATCAACATGCAAAAAATACAAAAACAAAATCAATGAAATAAAAAAAAGGAGAAAGAAAACATCAGGATCTTATCATACATTAAGCACAATAATATTCTAATTTTCTGCAATTAAAGCAGTAGAAGGCTTCAAACTCTCAATTATTTTCAACTAAGATTAAGAAAAGTAGAAAAAATAAAAAAGCAAAGATGAATAATAACGATTAACATTACAAATTTCTATTATCAAAAAGAAAACATTACAAATTTCAACCTTTTCGACGGAAAAGGTCTAAAAAAAAAAAAATTTTAAAAAAGAACAACTCATAATTCATCTGCAATAAAGAAAGTAGGAAAGAAGAAGGATATTTGGTAAGAAATTAAGAGGAAGAGGAATTTTAGGAGAAGAAATAAATAGTAGTAGTGAAGGGGAACATTGGTGTAACTGATAAAGTTGCTGTCATGTGACCAGGTCACGAGTTCGAGCANAATCGATCATCATTTCTTTACCCGACAACTCTTTCATTATTCCCGGGTAAAGAGGGGCAGCTGTTGATATCCAATTGATATATATATATATATATATATATATATATATATATATACACTTTCAAAATAATATATTTGCATCATTATTTAGTATACAAACCTATACAAGCATTTTCTATAATTTTTAGAGCTTTAAATTAATTTTTGTTGTATTTAAATTATATAGAAATATCTAGTAATTATCCTTTTAAATTATTTTGTGATGACTTAGTTACCTAAAATAACTATTTTTCACCTATAATATATGTTTCAAACATTTTATTTCATTCCATATAATTACAGTAGCATTTTTAAGCTATTTATCTAATTTTGCAATAATAGCCTATATTCATACATAAAGGCTCTTTATTTTATATTATTTATGTCAAAATAGAATATTTATATTTTTATAATACAAAGTTATTATTTTAAGTATTTTAGTGTATAAATAATATTTTGTTTTATTTATTAAGCATTTGTATAAATTATTTTTGATAAATTTTGGGGTATTTAAATTATAGCCCAATTGTTACCTATTTTCATACCCAAATTAACCCAAACCTTAGCCCAACTTACCCAAGCCCAAAACCAAACTATCCTTTTAAAATACCTGGCCGGTACCCGCTCCAAATAACCCGCCCCATTCCCCTTACTATCCTGATCGTTGATCTCGAGTGATCAACGGCCCATAATAATCCAAACCCTTTTAATTACCTAAAACTACCCAAAACCCTAACCCATTTACCCCCTGCCAAGCCGCCTTCACACCCTCTCTCATCTCTCTTCTTCTTTGTTAAACCCTAGCCGCCGTAACCCTAACCTTCTCCGATTCCGACTCAAGCATGGAATCAATCCATGATCTACATACCTATTTTGTGATACTCTATCATTATACGCATATTTATGGTGTTACTTAGTTCTTGTCCTATTTTTGGCAAGAACTACTTCTCAAGAACGGACCGATTTATATTGATTCTGTGAAGATCTGGATGATCTTTCGTCTATATACATGTTATATTGAACGATTCTTGCATTATTGGTTCGATTCAAGTCATCAGTCCCAACTAGGGTTTGAGACTTTCCCTTTTTCTTTACTGATTTTTGATTGATATTCTTCCCTTTCTTGTGTTTGACTGATATTTTCCTTAATTTTTTTAATATATTGTACCTCCTTATTTTATGTGTTATTTACCTTAAAACGGACTCTAATTGATTCTCGCATGCTATATTTTCCTTATTCTCTGTTTAATCTACTGTACTTCCTTATTCTATGTGCTATTTGCCCTAAGACTGATTCTAATTGATTCTGGCATGCCATATTTTTGTTATTATGTGTTTAATTTACCGTGTTTCCCTATTTTATATGTTAAATATGCTACTATATAAACCCCTCCCCTAAAACCCCTTGAACAGACCTTTTGAATCTCCTAATCCCTGCTACTATTCTCACTACTCTACTCTCTCACTCACTCACTCACTATTACACTCAAACACTCTCTAAGATCATTGAATTCGGGGCCAGCTGAAAGTCAAGGCCATTAAACAACCTCCTCCGGTGCAAGCACTGCTCGGAGCCCATTCTCGAGGCTCTTGTGAACTCTGAAGCATCGGGGACTTGGGGTTTTTGCTATTACACTCTTTACTCTTTTGATTCTGCTACTGGTTAGTATTTTAAACCTTTGCAATGTTCAATTTCTTTTCTTTCTTTCTGCATATGTATTTGAATTACATGAGCATGATAACGTTCAATACTATGATGTCATTATGTGATAAGTAAATGTATGGGATAGTTTATTTTTGTGTTATGCTAATACGTTTCTTCACTATGATTTGCATTCTGTGATTTCTTGTCTTCTGAAATGGGTTTTACATCATTCGGCATCTTAGCATGTTTTTTTTTTAACTTCAATGAAAGTCTATTTTGATATGAGCCTGACTACTGTGATTGTATGTTGTTAGTTACAAAATTTCTTCATACTTTGTTTTGGGTGCTACCATAACTCTATGGGAACCATCCCTACTTGAATGAATCTTTTATTGCTAAGTCTTGTGTATACTGGATTGCCCTTTGTGTATTAGTCCCAAGTCTATAGAATATTGCTTTAAAGTCTGCTTTAAACATGTTTCATGTTGTCCTGATTTTTAAGAGATAAATACTCTATTTTTCTATTAACTATGACTTTGCTCCTATGCTAATATATTTTCCAGTATGCCTTGGTTCATTTGCTACGCTATCCTTTCTGTAATTATCACAGTGTGTGTCCACCCATCATGTCTAAATATTGATTAATATGGAATTAGGTTAGACTTAACTTAATTTGGATATTTAGGTTTCATCTAGTTCAACTTCATGCATCTATACATGATAACCTATGTATGTCTGCAAACATGTTTTCTTCTCCTGAGTCCTATGGGGTTGTCTATGTGGTACTTTGCTATGTAAACCTTGCCGAACCTACTGACTTGCTTGACCGGTTGTATTGTATGCTCAATTTGGTATATTACTTAATTTATGTTCACTCTCCTTACTTGCTACTCTGATATTCTGAATTCCCATTCTTAGCCGGCTGAAAGCCAAGGCTATCTAGGTTCCATTGTTGGCCTCCCTAGTATGAGCACTGCTCGGGGTCCAATTGAGGCCCTTGTGAACTCTGACACACTAGGGCTTGGTCCTAGTCATTCTCTCAACCTCCAAAACTGTCCCTAATACTCTACTTCCCTGGCATGTACTGTATATCTATATTGGTTGTTCCAAGTGGTGCAACACTTGGTGTTGTGGCTCATTGAATTGGTATGGCCTCTTCTATGGACCCATGATCCTGGGTATTTAGTTATTTTATTTGGGCCCACTGTGGGCCTGTTCACTGTTATGTAATATTATTACTTTACTCATTATTGGGCATGTAATAATTGTTGTATAAACAATTGGGGTTATTAGTAAAAGGAAATGGAGTAGATTTTAATATTAATATGTGATGGGTAGATAACATGCCTATAGGACTGAATGATATGTTTGCTATATATGCCGTTCACTCTCTATGCACACTATAGAAATCATGCCATTAGGAGAAGCACACACTTGCACTACTTGTCTAATAGCAAAGCATGAACTCAAATGCTTCAATTATCCTTGTTGCTACATGTTAGAAAACCTGCCCCATAGGAAAGAAATACCATTGAACTTTCCTTTAATTTGCATTGCTGCAACATATCCACTAGAGATCATGCCTATAGGACTCTAATCATTTCATTTGTTATTGCATCACATTGTTTACCTAGAAAACCTGCCTATAAGGTTAAAGTATAACAATAAAAATCAGATTCCCAAGTGCTAATCATTAGAATCATGTTTATAGGATACCATTGTTCGGCTTAATAACTGTTAATGATGCCCCTTCTCAACATTGTTCATCGCTCACTTAGGCCATTATCAAGGGCATGAGTAATTCTGGGTTTCTCTCGATAGATTTCACTGTCTTTGTTACATAATTACCTAGGCGCAACATCTACAGGACTAATGACTAGGAATCTGCCATTTCATTAATCAGTGTGCAACACCTTTATAATCCTGTCTATGAACAACGCTGGTTCCTGAAACTGCTTGCGTGCCTTGATGCCTTATCACATAGAAATCATGTCTATAGAGATTTAAGTTCCTTAATTCTGAACTGTCTAACATGAAAAACCTGTTTTGCGTGCATTTGTTGTTTAAGTGTGGAGGCTAACTTGAGCCCTTAACTGCCTATATGTGAGGTCCAATATGCTTTTTGTATGTCGCTTAGTTTTAACATTTCTGAGCAGCCTAAGTGAGGTCTAGAACCACCCAAAATAGAGGTCCAATACCTCATGGACCATAGGTATGGGACGGGTAGTGCACGCATAAGGTACGACTTATAATTGAATTAGTGCGCTTTATATAATAACTTTAACATAGTTTGTGCCCGCAGAATAATATGAGTAACACGCCATCTTGAGGGAGTTACGAAGTATTATTTATGTTGCACGGGGTGATCCTTTAGGCTAAAATACTTAGGACCCCCTCTCCTCTTTATATGTTGTTATTAGATCTAAATAGTTGTATCCCTATATTCACACTAAGGCCTATATTAATCATGTTGAAATAAAGTTCTTTGACTTCTGAATTCTCTTTGTTTACTTGATCACCTAGCTTAATCGTAATTCACATAATCTTAAGTTCGGTCGGGACCCATAGTTGTAGATCTCGAGGAGTGCCTAACACCTTCTCTTTGAGGTAACTTGAGCCCTTACCCAATCTTTGGTGGTGTTGACTAGTCAAACAGAGTTATCTACATAATAAGTGCCCTAACGCACCTTTAAAAATCGTTAGGTGGCGACTCTTCTCCTTTAGCACTCTATCTCCCATTCTAAAAGGAGTTGTCACGTGTCGAAACCCGCTTTTCGCGAAAAAAATGGGGCTGCGACAGTGGAAACAGCCTCTTGCAGAATGCAGGGTAAGGTTGCGCACAATAGACCCTTGTGGTACGGCCTTTCCTCGGACCCCGCGCATAATGGGAGCATAGTGCACTGGGCTGTAAAAGAAATAAAAAAAATAGTACTCCCTCCGTTCCAGTTTATGTGAACCTATTTTCTTTTTGGTCTGTTCCAAAAAGAATGACCCTTTTCTAAATTTGAAAACAGTTTTGCTTAAACTTACAATTCTATCCTTAATGAGAACCTTTTATAACCACACAAATACTCTAGCTTCTTTTTGACTTGTTTAAGACCACAAATTTCAAAAGTATTTATTTTTTCTTAAACTCCGTGCCCAGTCAAACACGTTCACATAAATTGGAACGGAGGGAGTAATAGTAATGAGTAAAGATATAAATAAGTTTATTATGTTGGTAACGGGAGTGAATGAAGACATGGGAGGAAGAAGAGTGAAAGGACATCTTGTTTGGATTTTTTAATTAAGTGACTGTTGGAATTTGTTAACACCTTGTTTGGATGGTTGTTATCCATCGTTTTATAATGTATTGTGTTGTATTGTATTTATTGTATCGTTTTATAAATACAATGTTTGGATAGATTGTATTGTTTGCAGTTGTTAAATAATACTTTGTTGTTTGGTTTGACTGTATCGTACTGTACTCTATCTGATAAGTTTACTAAAATACCCTCAATTATTTAAATATTAAATTTATCAATAATTACGCATAAAAATAATTTAAGAAAACTCATTTCTACTAATTTATCACCAAATATGTCTTAAAAATAGATTAAACAATTAAATTCATGCAAAT
>AWOL01S0055729.1:55463-70768 GCA_000715115.1 Nicotiana otophora | reverse complement strand
GCTGACCAAGTCAGCGCACTTCATTCCTATGGCAGTTACCTATTCCTCGGAGCGGTTGGCAGAGATTTACATCCGGGAGATCGTCCGTCTTCACGGCATGCCCGTGTCTATTATATCTGACCGAGGTACGCAGTTCACCTCGCACTTCTGGAGGGCAGTACAATGTGAGTTGGGTACGCGGGTTGCGTTGAGCACAGCATTCCATCCTCAGATGGATGGGCAGTCCGAGTGCACAATTCAGATCTTGGAGGATATGCTCCGTGCTTGTGTCATAGACTTTGGAGGTTCTTGGGATCAGTTATTGCCCCTTGCATAGTTCGCCTACAACAACAGTTACCAGTCGAGCATTCAGATGGCTCTCTATGAGGCATTATATGGTAGGCGGTATCGGTCTCTAGTTGGGTGGTTCGAGCCGGGTGAGGCTCGGTTGTTGGGCACAGACTTAGTACAGGATGCCTTGGATAAGGTCAAGATTATTCAGGATCGAGTTTGCACAGCTCAGTCCAAGCAGAAGAGTTATGCCGACCGTAGAGTTCATGATGTTGCATTTATGGTCGGAGAGAGAGTGTTACTTCGGGTATCACCCATGAAGGGTGTAATGAGGATCGGAAAGAAAGGCAAAGTTGAGCCCTAGGTATATCGGACCTTTTGAGATTCTTGAGAGAGTGGGAGATGTGGCTTACAGGCTTGCGTTGCCACCTAGATTAGCAGTTGTTCATCCGGTATTCCATGTGTCCATGCTTCGAAAGTATCACAATGATCCATCCCATGTGTTTTAGGGTGAGATCAAGAATATCCTGCAATTCATTATATCTATCACAGTTATAGGATCTTTCCTTGCTTGTTTCACCTCGTGCCATGAAACAATTTTAGTATTTCCTTTGCTTTCATCGTCTGATATGTCTGCATCAGTCCAGAATCTAGAGTATTTGTTCATATCATTTGCTAACATTGTCATGAAGCACAAATTTGCTATTTCTTCATGTTCTGAGCTGTCTTCATCACTCCAGCTTCCGAAAGATTTGTTTTTGTTGAATCCTCTGGAGGTTTTTCTCTTAAGTTGAGGATATTCAGCTTGAACATGCCCATACCTTTCGCATTCATAGCATTTCCCATCATTCTTGTCTTGTTCATTATATTGCCTGGTTTGCCTGGACGACATCCATCCCTTTTTTGTATTTCTATACCTTCTCATTAATCCATTCATATTCCTTGATACCATTGCAATTTCGTCTTCAAGAGCCTCTAGATCGTCATCAATATCATCTTCAGGTACTTCAGTTGTAGCCTTGAAGGCAACTGTTTTCTTCTTCTCTTCCTGATTTGTTTTCTTGAGATGGGTTTTCTCGAACGCTATAAGATCTTCTCGTAATTCATCATATGAAAGTTTGTTTAGATATTTAGATTCGAGGGAAACTACTTTTGTTTGCCATGTGGTAGGCAAACTCCTCAGAATTTTTCGAACTTGATCACCACTTGAGTAGGGCTTTCCAAAGGCTTTCAGATCACCAAAGATTTTGCTAAATCTTGCAAATATTTCCTCAATGGATTCTCCTTCTTTCATCTGGAAGAGTTCATAGTCATGAACCAACATGTTTATCCTTGTTTCTTTCCCTTTGCCGGTTCCTTCATAAGTAACTTCCAGTTTATCCCACATTTCTTTGGCAGTATCACAACTTGAAATCTTCTCGTAGTCTTCTCCACTTATAGCATTATAAAGCAAATTTCGATCCTTAGCATTAACATGAACAACAACTATTTGCTCATCTGTGTATTTGTCTATATCCTCAGGATCAGCGGGAGGTTGAGCTGCTGCAGGCAATGGGTTGTTTCCCTTTTTTAAGATACGCTATACCTTGACGTCAGATTTTGCATAGATTTTCGTGCATACTTTCCAGTGGGAGAAATGTTGTCCATTTAAGTATGGTGGCCTTACTTGAGATGTCCCTTTTTGAAATAGTTCTCCAATTGTTACTTGATTTTCAATGATCTTTTCTCACTAGCTGTTAAGCAAAAGATAAAAGTGTGAGACCGACTCTGATACCAATTGAAAGTACAAGAAGGGGGTGAATTGTCTATTTTTAATTTTTGTATTCCAAGTAGTTGACTAGTTTACCAATTAGTCGATTAGAGATAAGACCAGAATAGTAATAACGCAGAATTAAAGTGAAGGAAATAAAAACACCAAAATTTTATTCTGGTTCGGATTCAATGTGAATCCTACGTCCAATTCCCTTGGGTCGCAAAGGTGATCTCTTTAAGTATTTGAAGTTTCTCGATTACAAGATGGTTGATGTAGCTTTACACCAACAACTTAGTCTCTATGTCACTTTTCCCTTTTTGATACAATGCCTCACCACTGTTTATCTCATTTTCTTCTCTCACTAATTACACAACAGAACTAAAAACAATTACAATGCTTGTTTGGAGTAGAACAAAAAGAGTGATAATGGTCCGTTCAAAGTATGTCTGCTTCAAGCCTGGAACAAATGTATGTATATATACTTCGTGAGACCTTCTTGACTCTTGATTGACGTGAATCTTGAGAGATTACAAACCCAAGGGAGTTGATCCTTGAAACGAATCGTAAATTGATTCTTTCTAAGAATAATGTCAGGTTTCCGTTGATCTTCCTTGATTTGTTGCCTTGACAATATTTTCTTCCACTGGGCAGATCCTCTTGTTACTTGAGTGATTGACGATGGATCCCCTGATTTCGGGCTTTAATGATCTCCAGTGTAGAGCTTTGAAATCTTGTCTTCCTTTGATTTTGGGGCCTTCCTATAATAGCTTCCGTCAATCATCTATCTAATCATTGATTGATTCTTCTTCCAGATCTCCGCTGCTTCTTCCTTTTTCATCTCTAATCATTGATAATTTTTCTTTTCTTTCCTTTTAGAGCTCCCGTTGATGGGTTGTTTCCTTAGTCTATAAGTGAGTGATAGGGAATTCTGATTCCTTTATTTTATCCCTTGTGATCCTACACCAAACGTAATATAGTATTTTGTCATAATTGAAACTCATGTTTAACACACATATCTCACTCACAACATGGCTCTCAGGCCCAAACTCAGTCATCAATCTCTCCAGTCTCTCGGGCTCACAAATCTCATGCCAGTCAGCCCAAACAATGATAACATGTTGCGACGACAAACGATAACAGAAACTGAGATATGATATGCAAAATAATGAATATGACTGCGTATGTAACTGCAATTTAATCAAATAACTCAACAATAGAAATGACCTAAGTGGGTCCCTACAGAATAAACATATAGCCTAAACATAGTTTCTAACAATGATAACATGTTGTGACGACAAACGATAACAGAAACTGAGATATGATATGCAAAAGAATGAATATGACTGAGTATGTAACTGCAATTTAAGCAAATAACTCGACAATAGAAATGACCTAAGTGGGTCCCAATAGAACAAGCATATAGCCTAAACATAGTTTCTAATATGGATCTTAGCTCAATTACTCTAGTACATAGAATTTTCATGGATAAAGACAAGATTAGGTAACTAAATAGTACCACAGAATCAACCGAATCATAATTCACACGGTGCATGCCCACACGTCCGTCACCTAGCATGTGTATCACTTCAACACCAAACACATAACACGTATATTCAGGGGTTCATACCCTCAATACCAAGTTTAGAAGTGTTACTTACCTCGAACAAGCGGAAACCAATACCGAGCTAGCCAAACAATACTCTAGAAATGTCATCCCTCGCGTACCGACCTCCGAACGGCTTAAACCAAGCCAAAAGCAACTCAAATACATCAAATAATGCCTAAGGAAATAATTCCAAATGATAAAGGTTGAATCTTTAATCAAAAGCCCAAAGTCAACAAAAATGTCAAACCCGGGCTTGCACCTCGGAACCCGACAAAACTCATAAAATCCGATAACCCATTCAATTAAGAGTCCAACCATACTAGTTTCACTCAAATGTGACTCCGAATTGATGTTCAAACCTCAAAAATTCACTTTATGAAATTTTAGACAAAAACCCCCAATTTTTCTTTTGCAATCATCAACCAAATGCCAAAAACGAGGATAGACTCATGAAATATAATCAAAACCGAGTAGAGAACACTTACCCCAATCCATATGGTGAAATCGCCTCAATTCGAGCTCCATAACTCAAAATATGCTAAAATGAACTCAAAATCCCACAATTTGATGTTTTAATGCACTGCCAGGGTCCCTCTTCGCGATCGCGGTCCCCAACGTCATGATTGCGATTCAAAAAATGTTCCAACTCAATTTTTTCCCTTCGTGATCGCGAACATTCCCCCGCTATCGCGATGAACAAATTCCAACAAGCTTGCCCAATTCTTCCAGATAGCATGTAGTATATCAGCTATAACGTTTTGTATAAAACTGCAAATGACAAACGGTTTGACTTTCTGAAAACTAGACACAAAGGCTACAACTTTCATTTTTGGTTCATCTTCAATTCCTTATAGATTGCAAGACATAAACTTCCAAAGTCGGGTCACTGACATAAGAATTTTTTCTTCGCGAAAGTGAAGAATGCTCCGCGAACGCGATTCACAGGTGCCCTTTTTCCATTTTACTCATCGCGAACGTGACCCAAAGTCCGCGATCGTGATGCACACTGCTGTAGCCAAAAACCAGCAACTCAAACTAGCATAGAAATGGTCCGAAACCACCCCGAAACTCACCTAAGCCCCCGTCCGAACATACCAACAAGTCTCAAAATATATTACGGACCTACTCGAGGCCTCAAATCACACATATTAACATCAAAAACACAAATCGTCGATCAAGATCAATCTCTTAAGTTCATAAACTTCTAACTTCGAACCAAGCGTCCGATTCAAGCCTAACCAATACAGAATGAATCCAAATTTTGCATACAAGTTCCAAATGACATAACGAACCTATTCCAACTCCCGTAACAACATTTAGAATCTGATATCATCAAAGTCAACTCCCGGTCAAACTTATGAACATTACAAACCTTCAAATTGCCAACTTTCGCCAAATAATACTGAAACATTCTAGAAACATCCCAATGTGAATTCGGGCATACACCCAAGTCACAAATCACCACCATGACCTTACGGAACCATCAAAACTTCAATCCGAGGTCAAATACTAAAAAGTCAAACTTGGTCAACTCTTCCAACTTAAAGCTTCAAACATGAAATTCATCCTTCCAAACTAATTTTGATTCACCCGAAAATCGAAACCGATGATACACAAAAGTCATAATACATCATACGAAGCTACTCATTCCCTCAAACCACCAAACGAAGTGCAAATGCTCAAAACGACCGGTCGGGTTGTTACACTATCCATTTAAGCTAAACGGACGAGTATGTTAAAATAACTACCCAAGCTAATGCCCTACCTATAAAAATGAAAAAGCTGCTCAAATTTGGCAGAATTTCACAAATATTAGTGCACAAAAACTGAGATTCCACCAGCATCACAAAATAGTTGTTGAAGATTTAAAGATCGCAAGCCTGATTGGAAAATCGCAAGCTTGAAAAAACAGCGAAGATGCTGATTTGAGTAAAAATATTAAAATTTGACTTTTTCTCCTTAAATTTTGTAGAAGTAAAAATATTTTCAATCTGTCCGAATCATAACAGTTGATTTGACTTTCGAAGATGTTGAAACCTTTGCTGCTCAAATTCGCATCGTGTTATTCAGATTTTGATTTTGCAGATTACAAAAGTTTAGCGCTCAAACTTCTGAATTTTTAATTGAAAATGTTGTTCTCAATTTGGAGATCTGAAGATCTGGAGGTTTGAATCATAACAACTGATTTGAATTCGAAAAATCATCTGTTAACATTCAGTATTTGACATTAACATTATTGAAATTTGCACAGTCGAGATTTGATTTTGGACATAAAAGTAGTTATAAGTTCAGAATCTGTATAACCATGGAAAATATACCAATTTTGCTACATCATAGTGGAGAATGGAATGATAACCATAATTTCATAAACTTTCACGTTGATGCAATTCTAATAAAGACCTATTGGAAATTTGAACAACTTCTCAGAGAGATTGCAAAGCAGCTGCAAAACAACAGTAACACAATAGTTATTCAGTATGCTATTGCTCAAGGATCCGCCAATTATAATTTGCAGTGATATCAGTATTAGTGTTTACATGGAATTGAAAAACATCAAGTGCAGGGATGACAACACTCCCACTATGTATGTCCTTTTCTAAAAATATAATAGCTGCAAGCACCTCCAGTTTTGATGTTGCTACAATTTCATCAAAAATTGCACAATTTGAAAGCAGTCATATGATCAACACTTTTGATGTGCAAGAAGGAAATGATACCAATGTAGAACTTGGTGATGTAAACATCATAACTAATCAATGTCACGACCCCAATTCCATTTCATAGGATGTCATGATGACACCTAGTGTCTAAGACTAGGTAAGCCTAACAACATGCAGAATAATTGAAATAACAATAGATATAAGTCTCAAACTCAACAGTTGTATAAAAATAACGTTACAATTCAGCATACACCAATCTCGAGACCCGGCGTAATAGAAGTCACAAGCTCTAAGTATGAATACTAGATAATCTTATACATCATGTCTATATATAAAGAATAATGAAATAAGGCATCTAGAGAGAGGGAGACTGCGAGGCCTGCGGACGCCGGCAGGTATACCTTGAAGTCACCACAGTAGAATCCCAAGTAATGCCTAGGCCGGTAAGAAGTACCTGGATCTGCACAAAAAGATGTACAAAAGAGTAGCGTGAGTACACCACAACGGTACCCAGTAAGTGCCAAGCCTAACCTCGGTAGAGTAGTGACGAGGTCAGATCAGGGCCCTACTGGAAATAATAAAAGACTTAACAAATATAGGCAGTGTAATAAAGACAGTAATGAAATTAAAACAATGAATAGTATAACAAGATTAGCTACACAGAACTAAGCAAATAGTGCAGCATGAGGAAAGATAATAAATAGTATGCTAAGGAAACAACGATCAACGATAAGTACAAAGAATGGGGAAATGTTAACAAGAGTCACTACCGAGGTACCGCCTTGTAGTCTAAAATCACAAAAATAAGTCACAACCTTTCCTTATATTACCGCGGGAGCCTTTACATTTAGTTTTGAAAATCATTTTTCTCGAAATAGCATCCCGCGTTTTAGCCCACCTTATCACACCGCATGGCTTCTAGTAGTTTCCCTATTAGCCACGCATATCAAGCCCACCTTATCTTACCGCATGCGTTTCAACACCCACACTGTATACCACCGCATGCGTATCAATATCACAGCGTATCACAAATCGCACCTCAAGTTCCCAATATCATAATTTTCCAGAGAAACCAAACAATAACAAAATTTCACAATAAGGAGCTCATAGGTGAACCACAATATACACAAAGTCTCAAAAATAATAACCGAAAGAATAACGCAATGGAATGATATTTCACAACTTAACAGTTTGCCTCAATAGGAATCACAATACCAATTTCCACAATGAGATATTCCAAAAAATAGCAATTTCAAGTAAGAATTCAACAGTTAAATAATGAATACAAAATAAAGAAACAAGAATTTTAACTAAACATGTAGAGCAATTAGCAAGTAAGAGATAAGACAAGTAGATAGGTGAAATTAGACTAAACATGATAACTATAACATATTAAAGTAACTCGATTAAAGCATGAAAGGATTCTACATAGCTAAAAATCGGCAATTTCCATATTTAGCCCATGTACACACTCGTCACCTTGAGTACACGGCTCTTACACATCATAGTTATAACAAGCAACACCAATCCCAAGGGAAAATTCTCCCACACAAAGTTAGGCAAGCAACTTACCTCAAACCACGCTAAATCAATCCACTAGAAGGCCTTTCCCTCGATTTTCCAACTTCGAACGACTCGAATCTAGCCAAAAATAATTTCATACTATAAATATAACTATAGGAAACTATTTCAAATAATGAAATTACAATCTTTGCGAAGAATTGAAAAAAATCTACCCAAAAAGTCAACTCGAGCCCGCGTCTCGGAACCCGAACAAAATTACAAAATCCGAACACCCATCGATATCTAGTCCACCCATACAAGAATTACCCAAATCTAACCTCAATTCGCCTTTCAAAACTCACAAATTTAGTCTAAGGAGTTTCTATAAAGCACTAATTAAATGAAGAAATTATCAATAGATTTATGTGAATTAATCAAAAACGAGTTAGAATTCCTTACCCCAAAGTTATCTATGAAAAACCCTCGAGAAATCTTCTCCCACTGAGCTCCCTATGTCAAAAAATGAATTATGAATCAAAACCCTCGAATTTCGTATTTCTACCCACCGTTCCTCGCATCTGCGGCCTTTGTGCTATTTTTGCAATGCCGTACCTGCAGAAAAACCATCGCAGGTATGGATTCCACTTAAGTCCAGGGGTTTCGCTTCTGCAGAGAAAGAGGTCGCGCCTGCGGAAGCGCATCTGCGCCCAGGCGTCCGCATCTGTGAACCCAGGCCTGGGTGGGGCTCCTCTGCTTCTGCGATGACCATGGCACACCAGTGTGTTCTCACCTGCGGCCAAACCATCTGCAGGTGCGATGACACCAAACCAACAGCACCTCAACAAAACTCTAAGTCCAACAATGATCCGATTTCAATCCTATTCATAGTCTGGGACCTCGTCCGAATATACCAACTAGTTCCAAAACACATAACGGACCTACTCGAGGACAAAAATCACATCAAACAACATATATTCTACGAACCGTAACCCAATTTCAAGACTATGAACTATGAACTTCCACATTTTGAAGCTGATGCTGATTCATACCAAATTCACTTTGATTGACTTCAAAATTCGCACACAAGTCATAATTGACATTGCGAACCTATTCCAACTTCCAGAATCGGGATCCAACTCCAATATCAATAAGGTCAACTCCTGGTCAAACTTTCCAAAATTCTCCATTTTCTAACTTTTGCCAAATCACGCTGAAACGACCTACAGACCTCCACATCAACATCCGAACATGCTCCTAAGACCAAAATCACCATACGGAGCTATCATAACCATCAGAACTTCATTCCGGAGTCATCTTTACACTAGTCAAACTACGGTCAGCTCCTATGACTTAAATCTCAAACTTAAGGACTATGTGTCCCATTTCACTCCAAAACTCAACCGAAACCAAAACCTATCACCCCGGCAAGTTACATAACCATAATATAACATAGAGGAAGCATAAAATATGGGATCAGGGCTAAAATACTCAAAATGACCGGTCTGGTCGTTACATCCTCTCCCTCTTAAGACAAACGTATATCCTCGAACGAGAATAGAGACATACCTGAAGTGGTAAGAAGATGAGGATAACGGCTACACATATCATGGTCGGTCTCCCAAGTCGCCTCCTCCACTGGTTGACCCCTCCACTGGACAATTACGGAAGCAATGTTCTTCAACCTCAACTTTCGAACCTGCCTGTCCAAAATGGCCACCGGCTCCTCAACATAAGACATAACCTTATCCAACTGCACTGAGCTGGAGTCTAACACATGAGATGGATCGCCGAAAAAACTTCCGGAGCATAGAAACATGGAATACTGGAAGAACTACAATTAGACTAGGTGATAGTGCAAGCGTGTAGGCCACCTCTCCAATCCTCTCAAGTATCTCAAATGGCCCGATATACCTAGGGCTCAGCTGGCCCTTCTTCCCGAACCTCATAACACCCTTCATGGGTGAAACTCGGAGCAAGACCCTCTCCCCAACCATTAATGCAATTCGCATAATTCTTCTATCCAGATTGGGCTGTACGAAGTTGATCCTGAATTAATTTAACCTTTTTCAAAGTATCCTAAACCAAGTATATACCCAATAGCCTAGCCTCACCCTATTCAGACCAACCCACCGGAGATCGACACTGTCTACCATACAAAGCCTCATATGGAGCCATTTGAATGCTCAACTGGTAGCTGTTGTTGTAGGCAAACTCCGTAAGTGGCAAGAACTGATCCCTAGAACCCCCAAACTCCATCACACATGCACCAAGCATATCCTTTAATATATGAATAGTGCACTCGGACTGTCTATCCGTCTGAGGGTGAAATGTTGTACTCAACTCCACCCGTGTGCCTAACGCATGTTGTACGGCCCTCCAAATCCACAATGTACATTGCGTAGCCCGGTCAAAGATGATAGATACCGGCATGCCATGAAGCCTGACAATATCACGAATATAGACTTGAGCCAGCTGCTATGAAGAATAAGTAGTGAAATGAGCTGACTTGGTCAATCTATCCACAATTACCCATACTGCATCGAACTTCCTCCGAGTCTATGGGAGCCCAACAACAAAGCTAATATTCCACTATGTTTTTCTTCATCCGCTCCTATTTTCACTCTGGAATCTCTAGCCTCTGAAGCAATCCACTCGGCCACTGATGCTCATACTTTACCTGCTGACACTTTAGGCACCGAGCTACATATTCCACTATGTCTTTCTTTATCCGCCTCCACCAATAGTGCTACCTCAAGTTCTGATACATCTCAATAGCACCCGGATGAATGGAGTACCGTGAACTGTGAGCCTCCTAGAGAATCAACTCACGCAAGCTATGTACATTGGGCACACATAGCCTGCCTTGCATCTGTAACACACTTTCATCCTCAATAGTGACCTCCTTGGTATCGCCATGCTGAACCGTGTCCTTGAGGACAAGTAGATAGGGGTTGTCATATTGACGCTCTCTGATGCGATCATAAAGAGAAGACCGGGAAACCACACAAGCCAATACTCGATTCAGCTCAGAAACATCCAATCTAACAAACTGGTTGGCCAAGGCTTGAACATCCAAGGCTAATGGCCTCTCTGCTATCGGTAGAAATGCTAAACTGCCCAAGCTCTCCTCCTTGTGACTCAAGGCATCGGCCACCACATTGGCCTTCCCGGGATGATATAGAATGGTGATATCATAATCCTTAAGAAACTCTAATGTCACGACCCCAAATTCCCTCTGTATAATGTCGTGATGACACTTAGTCTCTAAGACTAGGTAAGCCTATCAATGCGGAATAACAATAGAAATCTGAAATAAATAAATCTGCAAATTTACATAATTACAACTCCCAAAACTTGGTAGAAATAAGTCACAAGCTTCTAAGGATTTATCCTTAATATCTCTATATATCAGAGTCTTAGAGATATTCTTGAGAGAGTTCGTACATCAGTCCATTCGAGATGCATGGTGCGTGGAGTTTGAGTAGCTGCGCCAGGGCACTATGTCAGTGTCAGAGTATGTCGTTAGATTCAATGATTTGGACAGACATACACCTACTTTGGTCGCTATAGTTAGAGAGCATGTCTGTAGATTCATTGAGGGATTCAGGCATGATTTTCGGTTCAGCATGGCTCAGGAGTTAGAGTCGGATGTTTCATTTCAGTAGGTGGTAGGGATCACTCGCCATGTAAAGGGTGTGTGGGATCAAGAGAGAGACGACAGGCAGGGCCATGAGAAAGAGTACATACGAGATTAGGAGAGAGAGGACAGGGAGGCGATGAGGCCTCGTAGACCGGAGAGATCTACTGGTCCTTATTTTGGAGGCAGGGTACGACATGGTAGAGGTTTTGTGGGTTAACCAATTCAGTTTGCACTTCAGTCTTCGCACAGTGTTTCAGGTGCTCAAGGGTCTCAGAGTACCCGTACCACACAGCTCCCATAACTACATTAGCAGAGAGGTTACTTTGAGTGTGGAGATACCAGCCACAGGGTGAGAGATTGTCCTAGACTCCGGACAAGTGTGTCACAGCGGAGTATTCAGCCGAGTAGGGGGCGCCCAAGAGGGGAAGGCCCGGCGCGCTGATGTGTTTCATATAGTAGGCTTGAGGCCGTTACACCAGATGATGCCATACATATATGCTTTTGATTTTTTATAGAGGGGCACCATTCGTATTTTGTTTCAGTTCTGCTTATCGGGGTGAGCCCCCTATTTGTTGCTCCACCTATGGGTGAGTTCATGACTTAGTATTCTGTATATGTGTTTGCCCCTGTTGGGAGACTCTATGAGCGATAACCCGTGTCTATCGTTTGTTTCTATTCATGATTGAGAGTTTAGAGACTAGAAGTGAATTCGTATTGTCCATCATGGTAGGTTTGATGTGAGTCCTAAATAATTTGGTTATGATTTATGATTTGATACTCTACCGGGGTGAGAGTTTAGTAAGTGTTGTAATTTTATTGGCAGAATTGAGTTAGTGGAAGATTTTCATTAGTATGATGTGTATTCGACTTGTGATTCAGAGTTGAGGGTGATTCGTAGTATGGTACTATTAAAGAGTTGTGCCTATCGGGGTTGCCTTTACAAATTCAGTCATTTTCGTTCTGTGCTTCTTGAGTTTTAGCTTTCGGGGTGTGTGCACGGTGGTGTTAGTTGTGACTTGTTGATTCGGGTGTGTAATTAAGGGGTCTTCATGTTTCTTGCATCGTTTTCAGTGTTGTGGAGGTTTGAATCGGGTTCCTATTGGATATGAGGCTAATTACTGGCGGTGGTTTTGATTTCGTTCAGCTATTGTGATCAGAATTGTTATTATGGGCCTATATATGGTGTGTCATGTTAAGTGGTCGTACCTTGTGGGTGTAGACATAAGTTGTTACAGCTGGTTGAGACTAATACCGGTTATGGATTTAGAATCGGGTCTTTTGAAGATAAATGGGAGGTGAGAATTTTGACTCTAAGGCTTAGCGGTGTTGGTAGAAAGGGTGAATTACCGTTGGGATGGTGTCGTCAGGCTTATGCGGATTGTGGTGACGTGGGGTCACCTGCGGGTGTATGTTAGATATGTACTTTTAGTGATTTGAAGACTTCAAGGAAATTCTTAGAACGTTCGAGGATGAACGTTTATTTAAGAGGGGAAGTATGTAACGACCCGGCCGGTCATTTTGAGAATTTAAGTCCCGTCTGGTAGCATAAGTCCCTGAGCAGCTTCGTATTATGTGTATTGACTTGCTTGCATGGTTGAATTTAGTTACCGGATAATTCAGAGTGATTTGGGACACTTGGTCCTTAAAACGGAAGCTTAAGTCTTAGGATTTTGACCGTAGTCGGAACTATGTGAAGACGACTCCGGAATGGAGTTCGTCGGTTCCGTTAGCCCCGTTGGGTGATTTTTGACTTAGAGGCGTGTCCGAATTGTGTTTTGGAGGTCTATAGCTCATTTAGGTTTGAAATGGCAAAAGTCAAATTTTTGGAGATTTGGACCGGAAGTGGACTTTTTGATTTTGGGGTCGGAATGCAATTCCGAAGTTGGAACAACTCTGCTATGTTATTTAGGACTTGCCTGTAAAATTTGACGTCATTCCGGGTTGGTTTGATAGGTTTCGACATGAGTTTTAGAAATCGGATGTTTTGGAAGTTCATAAGTTTGATTCGTGGTGCAATTTGTATTTTTGATGTTATTTGATGTGATTTGAGATCTCAAGTAAGTCCGTGTTTTGTTATGAAACTTGTTAGTATGTTTGGACGGGGTCCCGGGGGCCTCGGGTGTGTTTCGGATGGGCTATGGGTCATTTCCTTCTATTTTTTAACTGCTGGTTCTGGTGTCTGATGTCCTTCTTCGCTGACCACTTCAATTTCCTTCTTCGCATTCGCGTAGTATACCTCGCGATCGCGTAGCTCTGCACATTTCCTTTATCGCGTTCACGTCCTCCATTCCGCGTTCGCGTAGAAGAAACCAGGCCCTGGGCACTGGAGATCGTTACTCTTCACGTTCGCGTGTTTTCGAAGGCATTCACGAGCATGTCTTCGCGTTCGCGAAGCACTTCCTGACAGGCTTAATTTTTCTTTTTCGCGAACGCGTCCCTTTCTCCGCGTTCGCGATGCACAAACACCTGGGCAGAATATAAAGTCCTCTATTCTGAGGGTTTGTCATTTTCACCATTTTTTGAGTTTTAGAGCTCGGTTTTGAGCGATTCTTTGTGGGGTTTTCAAGCAAATCAATTGGGTAAGTGTTCTTCACCTAGAATTTAATATATTCCATGATTTTTTCTTTATTTTTATCATTTAATTTGTGTTTTGAGTTGAGGAAAATGGTGATTTTTGAAGAAAAGTTTCAAAATGAAAAATCATGATTTGAGGGACGAAATGGTATGTTTGGACTCATATCTGAATGGGTGTTCGGGTTTTGTGAAATTTGTCGGGTTTCGATGTGCGGGCCCGGGGGTCGACTTTTGGACCGATATTTAGATTTTGATAAAGATTGAGGCTTTATGATCCGGAATAGTCTCTTATGAGTTTTATTTATGTTTGAAGTTATTTTGATTAGATTTGAGTCGGCCGGAGGTCATTTCACCCGAGAAGTTCATTTTTGAGTATCTGTCTGTCTTCTTTGAGGTAAGTATCTTGCCTAACTTCGTGTGGAGGAACTACCCCTTAGGATTTGAGTCTTTTATGCTAATTATAGTTGGTGTACACGAGGTGACGAGTACGTGCCCGGACTTAGTTATGGAAAATTGGCCTTTAGGGATTCTTAGGTCCTTGTACTCACTGAATATGTAGTTGTTTTTGTTATGATTACGTTTCTAAATTTCCAGTTTCACTTCTACCTGCTTTAATTGGAATTAATTGCTTCCTGATCCACTTTTGTTGTTCATTTGATTCATATGTGCCTTAACTGAAATTGTATCTCTTCTATTGCCGTGTTGTCTTTTCCCTAACTGCTTATCTTTATCTGAACTTATAATTATCTCTTCTATATTGTTCATCCTTAATTGAGGCTATG
Source organism: Nicotiana otophora (assembly GCA_000715115.1). Taxonomy (NCBI): domain Eukaryota; kingdom Viridiplantae; phylum Streptophyta; class Magnoliopsida; order Solanales; family Solanaceae; genus Nicotiana; species Nicotiana otophora. The sequence continues at coordinate 55,980 of AWOL01S0055729.1, read as the reverse complement.
ATTATCTTCATACTGCTTATCCTTCATTGAAGTTGTTGTGTCTCTTTCGTACTTGCCCAACCTTAAAAGAAGTTGAGATATCCTACATCTTAATTGGCTCATCCTTATTGAAATTATTGACTCGTGATATCTCCCTCATTGTTGAACTGTGCCTTGTGGGACCGTCGTTGCATATTATGTTCTCCCTTGTTGAGCTGTTCTTATTATGACTAGCGTTTCTCTATTGTGGCTACTCTTTGTCAATTAGTTCCTCTGTTTCCTTGAGTTCTAAAATTTATGAGTTGCCGTATTTGTCGTATCCTTGTATTATTGTCATTTATTGCTGTTGTACTTATTGTGGTGATGCATGAGGTTTCTGCCGTGCGATTGTTATTATTGTGATGCACGAGGTTTTTGCTGTGCGGTTGTGGTTATTATGAGACACGAGGTTTCTGCCGTGCGGTTGTTGTTATGGGGTTGCACGAGGTTTCTGCCGTGCTATTGTTACTACTGATATTTGCATAGCAATATATATATA
>AWOL01S0055729.1:7323-52775 GCA_000715115.1 Nicotiana otophora | reverse complement strand
GAGACAAGGTGGGAACTTTATTATGTACGTGTGGTGAGACAAGGCGGGCATTTATTTTATTATTGCACACGTGGCGAGACAAGTTGGGCTGTGTCAGGGATTGATTTGTGATGATTTGTGATGGCCTGGAGGCATTCTTGTTGTTGATATTGTGTAGTGGTACACTTACCTGTGTGAGCTTTATCTTGTGAAAGTTGTGAGAAAATATTCTACGTGTTGTCCATTCTTTTCTTTATGCTTATTTGCTAGTATGGGCTATGTTAGGACACTTGCACAAGAATACACGTAGTTGAGCACTCTTATCGAATAAGAGGTGTTCTTGATATTATGGAGCATAGATGCTCACCCTTGTTTACTTGCCTTCTATGTGAGAATGGCTCTATTGGCACGTGAGTCGTCAGTGCAGTTATGAGGTGTTATGAGGGCACAGGATGCCAAGTGTTAGGTTCAGGTATTGAGACCATTGACTTGTGATTTGTCCGAGGTTCGGTACCTCGTGGAGTTTGATGACTAAAACCTGATGTAAAAGCGGTTGTAGTTGCTGAGTTATTACTTGTCCTTGCCGTATTGGTGATTCCGGATTTAGGTTGTGTTCCATTCACTTTTCTGTGTCATTTTTATGGTATTCTGCCGATACTTGTTTTTTCCTTTCTTATTGCCATTACTGTATTGTGAGCCATATTGCATAGTCTTTATGTATATATCATATTTCTGTTGTTCCCATACTCATACTTGTTCAGTTTATTAGACAAATGGGTGTCTTAACTGTTCCTCGTCACTACTCCATCGAGGTTAGTCTTGATACTTACTGGGCACCATTGTGGTGTGCCCATTCTACACTTCTACACATTTTTGTGCAGATCTAGGTATTTATTCGTTAGTAGCTGTGCGGGTCGTTGCTGTGGAGACTCAAGGTAAACCTGCTGCTGCGTTCGCAGGCTTCAGAGTCACCTTCAAGTTTTCATTTTGCACTGTTTATTCTTATTTCTGGACAGTTGTATTTAGAACTTTTCTAGCAAACACTCTGTAGAGCTTATGACTTGTACTACCGATTTTGGGAATTGTAAATTTCAAGAGATTTCTATTTCAAATTGTTGGATGTTATTTAGATAATGTTGTTGTTTCAATTAGTGTTAGGCTTACATAGTCCCTAAGATTAGGTACCATCACGATACCCAATCAGAGGGGAATTTGGGTAGTGTTAACCACCTCCACTGCCGCAAGTTAAGATCCTTCTGTTTAAACTGATGTTATAGACTCCGGTGATTGGTGTTGACCTCACAAGGGATACCGTACAAATAGTGCCGCCAAATCTTCAGGGCATGATGCTAACTTAAGGTCGTGGACATGATAGTTCTTCTCATCACCGTCAGTTGTCTAGACGTGTAGGCAATCACCCTACCATCCTGCATCAACACCATGATAAGACCAATACGCGACGTATCACAGTACACAGTATGAAGGTGCAGGAGGCGCACTAGACAATGTCAGTGCATAATGGGGAACCTGGGGCCTAGCAGTGGCTGGAATACCGCTGGAAGTTGGAAGTGCTAAATGAACTGGGCGGCTCACATAGCCCCTACCATGACGGGCTACAACTGGGGAATGGGCACCACTGTATTTGCCAGAATCTCGAGGCCTCTTGGCCTTCCTCTCCTCTCTCTCTCGGGCCCACATACCCTCCAATCTCCTAGTGATCTCTACTACCTACTGGTATGGGATATCCGTCTCCAGCTCTCGGGCCATGCTGAATCTGATACCAGGGTTGAGTCCCTCGATAAATCGACGGACTCACTCTCTAACAGTAGCAACCAAGGCTGGTGCATTCTTGGACAAATCATTGAATCGGATTGCATACTCCGATACAGTCATAGAACCCTGGCGCAACTACTCAAATTCTGTGCGCCATGCATCTCCGAGACACTGAGAAAAAAAATCCCTCAAGAACATATCTGAGAACTGAGCCCAAGTGAGCGAAGCTGCCTCAGCCAGACTACCAACTCATATGCTCGCCACAACTGATAAGTTGCTCCCTTAAGCTGGAACATAGTGAAAGCAACCCCACTAGACTCCACAATACCCACAGTATGGAGGATACAGTGGCACTTCTCAAGAAAACCATGGGCATCCACTGACGCCAACCCGCTGAAAGTAGGAAGGTGGTATTTCTTGAACCTCTCGAGCCTGAGCTGCTCCACCTTAGAAGCTGCTGCCGCAACCTCAGGCTGAACTAGGGCGACCGGCTGCACTGGTTTGACCTTTGGGACCTGGTCAACGTGGACCCGCTGATCTGGGGTACGGGTGGCGGGAGTCTGTGCTCCTCCCTCGGCCTAAGATGTGGCAGGAGCAAGTGAGATCAACCCTGCCTGAGCAAAAGTTCCAAACATACTCAGAACTTGGCGAGGGTCTCCTGAAGTGCTGGGGCAGTAACAGGCGTCTCAGGTGCCTGCTCTCCAACTAAAGCTACTGGTGGCTCCTTTGTAGTAGCTCGTGCAGGTGCTTGGCTGCATCACGTGGACGTCCTTGGCCTCCACCCCGGCCCCGACCTCTCGTGGCTCTAGAAGGGGGCACGGGTGTCTGGTCATCTGATCCAGCTGTACGTGTCCTCACCATATGTGAGAGAATAGAAAGATAGAAATTTAGAATCCCAAAGGTAACAAATACGCATGATAAGGAATCAAGAAGTGAAGCTTTTTCCTAACATTTCCATAGCCTCCTGAAGATAAGTACAGACGGCTCCATATCTATCCGCGAGACTCTACTAAATCTGCTTGCGACTCATAACACCTATGAACCTAGAGCTCTGATTCTAACTTATCACGATCCCAGTTCCCCTCCATAGGACGTCGTGACGACACCTAGTCTCTAAGATTAGGTAAGTCTAACAACATGCGGAATAATTAAAATAACAATAGATAAAGTCTCAAACTCAACAGCTGTATAAAAATGTTACAACTCAACATATACAAATCCCGAGACCTAGCATAATACAAGTCACAAGCTCTAAGTATGAATACTGGATAATCCTATACATTATATCTATATATAAAGGATAATGAAGTAAGAGATTTAGAGAGAAAGGGACTCCCAGGACTGCAGATGCCGGCAGGTATACCTTGAAGTCTCCGCAGTAGAATCCCAACTAATTCCTGGAATGGTAAGAAGTACCTGGATCTGCACAAAAAGATGTGCAGAAGAGTAGCATGAGTACACCACAACGGTACCCAGTAAGTGCTAAGCCTAACCTCGGTAGAGTAGTGACGAGGTCAGGTCAGGGCCCTACTAGAAATAATAAAAGACTTAACAAATGTAGGCAGTGTAATAAAGACAATAATGAAATTGAAACAACAAATAGTATAACATGATTAGCTACACAGAACTAAGAAAATAGTGCAGCACAGATAAAGACAATTAATAGTATGCTAAGGAAACACCGATCAAAGACAAGTACAAAGAATGGGAAAATGTCAACAAGAGTCACTACCGAGGTACCGCCTTGTAGTCTCAAATCACAAAAATAAGTCACAACCTTTCCTTATATCACCGCTGGAGCCTTTACATTTAGTTTTGAAAATTATTTTTCCCGAGAAAGCATCCCACGTTTTAGCCCACCTTATCACACCGCATGGCTTCTAGTAGTTCCGCCACTAGCCATGCGTATCAATCGCACCTTATCTCACCGCATGCATTTCAACACCCAAAATGTATACCACCGCATGCGTATCAATATCACAACGTATCATAAATCGCACCTCAAGTGCCCAATATCATAATTTGCCAAAGAAACCAAATGATAACAGAATTTCACAATAAGGAGCTCACGACTCAACCACAATATACACAAAGTCTCAACAATAATAACCAGAAGAATAACTCAATGGAATGATATTTGACAACTTAACACTTTGCATCAATAGTAATCACGGCCTTTGCAACTAAATACCAATTTTGACAACGAGATATTCCAAGAAATAGCAATTTCAGGTAAGAATTCAACTGTTAAATAATGAATACGGAATAAAGAAACAATAATTTCAACTAAACATGTAGAGAAATTAGCAAGTAAGAGATAAGACAAGTAGAAAGTAAATTAGACAAGTAGAAAGTGAAATTAGACTAAATATGATGACTATAACATGTTAAAGTAACTCAATTAAAGCATGAAAGGAATTTACAAAGCTAAAATCCGGCAATTTCCATATTTAGCCAGTGTACACACTCGTCACCTTGCGTACACGACTCTTACACATAACAATTATCATACGCTACAACAATCCTAAGTGAAAATCCCCCCACACAAAGTTAGGCAAGCCACTTACCTCAAACCACGCTAAATCAATCCACTAGAAGGCCTTTTCCTCGATTTTCCAACTCTGAACGGCTCGAATCTAGTCAAAACAATTTAATACTATAAATATAACTATAGGAAACTAATTCAAACAATGCAATTACGATCTTTGCAAAGAATTGAAAAACATCAACCCAAAAAGTCAACCCGGGCCTGCGTCTCGGAACCCGACCAAAATTATAAAATCCGAACACTCATTCGATAATGAGTCCACTTAAGTCCAGAGGTTCTTCTTCTGCGGACTATGGATTGCACCTGTGAGCCCGCTTCTGCGGAGAACGAGACCGCACCTGCGGTCCTGTCCCAGCCCATCCTCAAATTCCGCTTCTGCGGAGAAAAGGGCCGCGCTTACGGAAGCGCATCTGCGCCCAGGCGTCCGCACCTGTGAATCCAGACCTGGGCGGGGATCCTACGCTTTTGCAATGACCATGGTGCACCAGCGTGTCCGCACCTGCGGCCAAATCCTCCGCAGTTGCGATGACACCAGAGCAACAACACTTCAGCAAAATACTAAGTCCAACAATGATCGAATTTCAATCTGATTCACACCCGGGGCCCCCAAGCCCCCGTCTGAATATACAAACTAGTTCTAAAATACATAACGGACCTACTCGAAGCCAAAAATCACATCAAACAACATAAATTCTACGAGTTGCAACCCAAGTTCAAGCCTATAAACTATGAACTTCCAAATTCCGAAACCGATGCCGATTCATACTAAATCAACTTCGATTGACTTCAAAATTCACACAGAAGACATAATTAACATTAAAAACCTATTCCAACTTCCAGAATTGGGATCTGACCTCGATATCTATAAGGTCAACACCCGATCAAACTTTCCAAAATTCTCTATTTTCCAACTTTCGCCAAATCACGCTAACATGACCTACGGACCTCCCAATCAACATCCGAACATGCTCCTTAGACCAGAATCACCGTACGGAGCTATCAGATTCATCAAAATTCCATTCCGGAGTCATCTACAAATAAGTCAAACTACAGTAAACTCCTACGACTTAAACCTCCAACTTAGGGACTATGTATCCCATTTCACTCTTAAACTCACCCAAAACCAAAACCCAACACCCTGAAAAGTTACATAACCATAATATAACATAGAGCAAGCATAAATTAGGGGATCAGGACTAAAATACTCAAAATGACTGGCCGGTCCGTGATAATCAATTTCATCAAAAAGTTGAAAAAGGACAAATTTACAAAGACAAGAACCTGCTGGCTCTCGTTATGAAACAATATGTCGTTAGAGAAAAATGTCAATATCGGGTTAATAAGTTATGGCTAAGAAGGTTCGTTTGCATTTTTTGAAGTAAAGACTATGTGATACCTATATAGTATATAAGGATGTTATATCAGTATACTGTGTGAGTATAGAATTGTACTGGTTTATGTGTGTGTTTTTTATCAGTAAAACATGATACCTATATAGTATATCACTATGCTATATCAATATACTATGTGAGTATAGAATTGTATTGATTTGTGTGTGCGTTTTGTATAAGTAAAAAATTATACTGATATAGTATATAATTATGCTACATCAGTATACTATGTGATTATACAATTATATTAGTTTTTGTGCGTGTATTTTTTTATCAGTAAAAGATGATAATGATGTAGTATATAAGTATTCTATATGTGTACTATGTGACTATAGAATTGTACTGATTTGTGTGTATTTTTTAATCAGTAAAATATGATACCGATATAGTATATATGTATATCAGTATACTATGTGAGTATAGAATTGTACTGGTTTGTATGTATTGTTTATCAGTAAAACGTGATAATGATATAGTATATAAATATGCTATATAAGTATAATATGTTGAAGTAAACAACAACAAAAATATGTAAACATTATACATATAGAATTGTACTGATTTGTGTGTGTTTTTTAATCAGTAAAACATGATACCGATATAGTATATATGTATATCAATATACTATGTGAGTATAAAATTGTACTGGTTTGTCTGTATTGTTTATCAGTAAAACGAGATACTGATATAGTATATAAATATGCTATATAAGTATAATATGTTGAAGTAAACAACAACAAAAATATGTAAACATTATACATATTTAGCATATCAGTATACTATTTGAGTACACCATTATTTTATTCATTCTTCTTCTCTGCACATAACTGTATTTATATTATAAACATGTGTACCCTTGATTGCATGGATAAAAGATGCACTTGGAGACTTAAAGCATCAAGCCTACGGGCATCAAATCTTTTCAAAGTGATAGATTCCAATTTTGTCCATAATTGTTTAAATGATAAGAGATTTTGTTCACAAAAGCAAACTGTCTCCGCTTTTGTTGCAGCTGTGGTACAAGATAAATTTGTTGACCCAAACACTATATATACACCAAAAGATATCCAGAGAGACATCCAAAAAGCATATGGTATGAACTTAAGCTACATGTAAGCATGGAGATCAAAAGAAAAAGCAATGCAATTGTTGAGAGGAACACTAAGTGAGTCATACAAGAAAATTCTAACATATCTTTACATGTTAGAGTACGCTAACCCAGGATCAGTGATACGACTACACATTGAAGTAGATGGGAGCTTCTTGTATGCATTCATAGCAATATATGCATCGATTAGAGGCTGGATCTATTGTAGGCCAACAATTGTAGTTGATGGAAGTTTTTTAAAGTCAACATACAAAGGGACCATACTCACAGCTTCCACTGTAACATCGTCCGCTATGGGCATAGGCCCGTACGCCAATATCACTAGCGGGCTGGGATGTTACAGATGGTATCAGAGCCACTCTGAGTGCAACCTTGAACGGTAGTAGGGCAAACCTCAGCGAGGACGCTAAGTCTCTAAGGGGGTATATGTAACATCCCAGCCCACTAGTGATATTGTCCTCTTTGGGCCTAGGCCTACACGGGTTTAAAATGCGTCACTAGAGTCTAAGGCCAGTCTACTTATATACCCAGCATCTCTCTCGTGTTTTGTCAATGTGGGATTTGCAGCCCACTAGTGATATTGTCCGCTTTAGGCCTAGGCCCGAATAAATTTAAAACGCGTCACTAGAGTATAAGGCATGTCTACTTATATACCCACCATCTCTCCCGTATTTTGTCGATGCTGGATTCGCCTAAGGTGTCACATATACCCCCTTTTGGGGACTCAGCGTCCTCGTTGAGGTTTGCCCCGCCACCCTTCAAGGTTGCACGTGGAGTGGCTCTGATACTATATGTAACACCTTAGGTGAATCTCACACCGACAAAACATGGGAGAGATGCTGGGTATATAAGTAGACAGACCTTAGACTCTAGTAATGCGTTTTAAATCCGTACTGGCCTAGGCCCAAAACGGATAATATCACTAGTGGACTGGGCTATTACATCCACGTAAGACGTAGAGGGTAATAAAAAAAGTTATTTTAGAATCAGTATTGAATAATTGATGTACTTTACTATTTTGAAAATGCAATCTAATTACATTCAGTTAAAGAAGCAAAAAAGGTCCTCAATATCATATGATACCAATATTGTATACAAGTATACCAACATAGTATATACTTATTTTTCCGCATACCCGCACCTACCTATGACCATACTACTATATAAAATGATATATTAATATTGTGTGTTGTAACTAATATATTTATCTATGGTTTTACACGACAAATTCTACCCCTCGCATATGCAATTGTTGATTCGGAAAATGATGCATCGTGGGAGTGGTTCTTCGTGTAGTTCAGAGAAACCTACGGACAAAGAGAGGGAATGTGCATTGTATCAAATATACGTGATGGTATATGGAGAGCAACTTCAATTTTTTATCCAGAAGTCCCTCATTTTGCATGTATGTTCCATCTGTGGTAAATATGAACTTCAGGAAGAGCCAAAAACAAATCAAAGAAGTATACTTTGCGTTAGCAAGAGAATACACTGTTGAAGAATTCAACATGCATATGGCAGAGTTAGGAGCTATTGATAGTAGAGTAAAACATACCTGATGGATATTGGATATGATAAATAGTTCGAGGCACATTCGAAGGCAAGTAGAACCATGATCATGACATCGAATATTACAGAATCACTAAATGCAGCAAACAAGCACGCAAAAGACCCCCTAGTTGTGAATTTTGCTTGACTTTATGACGACATTGATTCAGAAATGGAATTACACCGATCGAAAGAATGCCATGGAATTATTTATGAATATCAGTGAAAAGTATGAAAAAATATTGATAGATAATATTATCTTATCACAGACGATAACGGTATGCATTTTCAGATTCATAAAAATACTGCATGTACTGTAGTTTTACTTCAGCACCTTAGAGATTTCACTAAACAATTGCATATTGTTATTAAAAAAATACTATTACTTCATAAAACTAATTACTTTTCTTAATTAAAATTATATTAGGTGTTGCCATCAACTCAATTCTTACATTTAGTAATTGATGGGCAAACAAGAAATGTGGTGCGTCTACATGAAAATAACTACACTTGTGGAGGGTTTCAACTAGATGATATTCCATGTCCACATGCAATGACAGTTATACAAAAATTCCATATGGATTCATACAAGTATTGCTCGGATTACTACATCATAGACAACTTGTTGAAAACATATGAGATACCAGTAAACCCTATGCCAGATAAAGCAACGTGGCAAATTCCAGAATATGTCTTTTCGCAGGTGGTACTGCCACCAAAAGGAAAAATCAAACTAGGAAGACCTAAAAAGAAGAAAGGCATAGGAGGTTGGGAAGAAAATACAGTTACATGTATACTATGCGGGAATAAAGGACATAATCGGAGACGTGCCAAAATATTCCAAAGAGAGATTGATATAATGCTTCAATATTTTTATAGAACTGATATATCGTAGAATCATATCATTTGAATTTCAAAGAAATAAAATGCATGTCTTGCACTAGACATACATTTGGTATGGTGATTCTTTGCCAAATTACTTTTTTGGCAAAAATTTTATATGGCTACTTGTATTTTCAATAAGAATATGTTTATTTGATATTTTAGTATATAAAAGAGGGATGCATTTACATCTAGTTTCTGTAGGAAAAAAGGCGTCCAAATATAATGTGATACCCAAGTGGTATATCTGTATACCTTATTGGTATCAAAATATGTGCAAAACTAGAAGTGGTGCCCCAAATGCAATATTTGTACAGAATTTTATTAAGAAAATAGGCACGCTTTGCAGTTCATGTCAGTATTGAAGTATAACAAATTGAAAATCATTTACATCTAATTACTGCAGGAAAAAAGGTACTCAAATACAATGTGATACCCGAATGGTATATTTGTATACCTGACTGATATATAGTTGTATTGCCATAATATGGCTAAAACCAAAATCTGTGCAGGAATACAATTGGTGCACGAAAATGCAATATCTGTATAGAATTTCTTAACAAAATGGTCACACTTTGCAACTCATATTAGTATTGAAGTATAACAAATTGGAAGCCATTTACATCTATTTACAGCAGGAAAAAATGTACTCAAATACAATGTGATACCCGAATGGTATATTTATATACCTTATTGGTATATAGGTGTATTGCACTAATATGGCTAAAACTAAAATCTGCACAGGAACACAAGTGGTGCACCAAAAATACAACATCTGTAACGAATTTATTAACAAAATTGGCACACTTTGTAGCGCATATCAGTATTTACATCTAGTTACTCCAGAAAAAAAGGTACTCAAATACAACGTGCTACCCAAATAGTATATCTATATAATTGATTGGTATATAGTTCTATTGCACTAATATACCTAAACCAAAATCTTTGCAGAATACAACTAGTGCAGCAATGCAAAATCTGCACAGAATTTCTTAGATTCAACTACAACTAAAAACTGTTTTGTAAAAATATTTCTTCTCATTCAAATAAATATGTTGCCAAAATTAAAACTCAGTTTTTCAAAATGAAACAAACTGAAGATAGATTCCAACATTAAAACTAGATTCCAACATTAAAACTGTTATAACAACATATTGTAATAATACAATTGTATTCCTAGAACACACTTTTAAAAGCTAGCGTTTTTACAATCTAATAATGCAAAATACCATACTTCACCAAAAACTATTAAACTCCTACAGCGTTTTCATGCCACGATTAAGTAAAAGCAAAAGAGACCTATACTACTTCTTGCGCTTCTTTCCACGAGTCATTTTGGTTACTATTGGAGCTTCAGATTCACTTGATTCATCATGCAACTGCTTGTTCCTCCCATAGAGCCACAGTAGTATACTAAACCTGGCTCGAAAACCATCCACATCAAAATTGACAATAGGGATTAGAAGACCTTTAATAAGGTACTCAACGAAGCATGCAACATGTACTCCACAATCTCTGAAATAAAACAAATGAATGAAATATAAAAATCGATTAGTATTGAAAATGTTAAAATGAATGATGAAAACAAAGTAAAAAAAAGCAACTATTTTACGAATTTTGCTGTGTTGGAAAATTTATAATCAGTTCAATCTCAAATGGATCAGTCAAATCCTTTCCCATGTACACACCATTTTCTACTACAATGTCACTTCTTTGGTTATAAAATTTAATGCTAAGTAGAAACAGGGGGATCAACACAGCATATGCCTCTGCCACCTTTTGAAAAACGTTTTTTGTGCTTTCGACTACGTAGCGAGTTATATGCATAAAAACATCTCTTATGAAATGATACACACCCCAATATCCAATGCCACTTTTCAGCCAAATTAATTAAAAAGAGGACATGATCAACCTAGTGTCATGGACTATTGTAATGCATCCTAAATCCTTTCATGTACTCCATGATATCGTCTGATCTATCAGCCAAATATATTTTTTCCCACCTTTACAAATTCTGCGTAAACCCTTTGAATGATATTATTAAAAAGAGTATCCATAGTTAAGACTTTGATTGGCATATTAAATCCATATTTTGCCTTCTTCCTAAGATAGTAGAATATAATATTCAAGTGCTGCAAAAATAAAGAGCAACAAAACATGACTAACACTAACAATATACATGTACTAATACAAAAAACAAAAGCAGTACACATACCGAACTAGACAGCGACCTGTCAGAATAGTTTAATGTGTGGAAAAATAACTTATCATTAATCTGTTCAACTTCAAAGTCAAAACAAAGATCCAGATTCCGATCACCAGGTAAATGCACTTCCCTATTTCACATAAAAGAAGAAATGGATAAGAAATACATCAACAAAAATTAAGAAAACCTGACAACAAAAGTACATGGAAACGAATACGCACTCTCTCAATTGCATGTCCGCTTCAACAAAGATTGAGAATGCAGTCGTAAATGTCACGACCCAAATCGATGGGCCATGATGAGTGCCCGAGTCTTACCTGTCGAACACCCCAAAGCATATGTCAAGACATAACATAAAGAAAGGGTAGATCATGCATAACATCTATCAATAAACTGTTGAATTACGTGAATAACATAAGCAAGGAAAACATGCCCAAAATATATATATATATATATATATATATATATGTATACATATATATATATGTATACATATACATACGGAATATGGTAGGGCGAGCCGACAAGGCTGCTATAGCAACTATATATCCAAAACTAGAAGCCGACAAGGCCACATACTATCCAACTACACATAACTGTCTACAAACCTCTAATAGAGTCTACAACTGTATAAAGGAAGGAACTGGGGCCCCGTCGTACCCATATCTATATACAAAAATAACGTACCAAAATCAATAGCAGCTCCAGATCAAGTGGAGCACACCAACTCTCACTGAGCTAGGAACCTAAGAAGGGGGACCGTCAGCCTGTCTACTTGCACCTGCGGCCCAGACAATAGTGGCGTCAGTATGAATAATATACCGAGTATGTAAAGCCTGAAAACAGTATATAAAAGATGTGAATGAAACATGGACTAAAGGACTTGACCTGTAAGTCTGAATAATTGTGTGAATCACGAAACATTTATAATGTCATGCACATGCATACAAATGTCATGTCATATATAGATATATACGTACATAATGTCATCAAGCCTCTGAGGGTATCCAATCATATTATCTCGGCCTCAGTGCGCGAAATCATCAATGTATATCAACTGATCAGGTGGTGGTGTGTATATAATGACATAACCTTTCCTCATACCCCGTGTATATCTATATATGCATATATAACTCCATCTGGTCAAGGGTCAATGCGCATGTATAAATGAATGCAATGCATAAGAAGTAAGTTAAGATTTCTCGGTATGTCATAAGATCAATATGCATTCGGATAAATTTTATCAACTACATATTTTTCTGAGACCTATAAATAAAAAATATAATAATAAGACACATGGGAAATCAAAAACATAGGCACCCCTAGTGCTTTTATGAATATAGACATTTATGAAAGTTGTGCGTTTGCTCGTTTCATTTGTATCATAGGGATTGTGCCAAAAGATCAGAAGGGATAGCCTTAACATACCTGATCTTAATGCACTTGCTCAAGAGCTCAACTCGTATCCGCTTCACAATCTTATTTGCCAAGAAATACTCTTCTTCTACCTTACTTCACTTGGAAGAAATCTCTGATTTGCTATCCCCTAAAGGAAACCGACGTGAGTATAATCGTTATGTTTGTTCGCGTTCGCCTTAATCGTAGGACTTAGTATCTTTTTGTTTGAGAAGAAATGTAATTTATCTTCTAAACAATACAGAAAATGTTGCTGCACACGACGAAAATTATGTTGCTGCCCATATTTTCCTAAAGAAAATTTTCTCCACTTTAAGATGTTAAGAAAATGTATATAGTGTCTCTATGTATATCTAATACTAATGTGCAGCACCTTATATATATAGAGAGAGGAAACCAACAAAGTAGTAAAATATATTTTAAAGGGGGCCTTTAACCACTTACACATGTAGCTAATTGAATACCCATTTGATTTGTCATCAAAACACCATTTACACGTGTATATATATAGTACACCTTTATCTTATCAACACTTACACTTGTTTATGTATAGATATGCCGTTGGCTATCACTTGTCAATAATCTACTTGGTTTTGTCTATATAATAATTATCCAATAGTCTTAATAAATTTTTGATCTCAATTTGCTTAAATATGAATCACTTTTAATATATTTTATACACCTTACTATCATGGTCATATGGTATATTATTTGGCACTAGTCCATAAATACGGGGTATTATAGTTTCGACCATATTTTATCCCAAATTGATAAACTTCAACGAAACTCATTTTATTCGATTTGTGTACCCTCTAACCTTCACGACACTTACTTAGAACCTTTTATAATAACATAAATACTTATATACTCAAAAATAATCTCATTCCCGAGCTTACGTCGATTAACTTACGACGAAACTTTAACGTACGAAAACGCGGGATGTAACATCCTTCCCTCTGGACGAATGTTTAAACTTGCAAGACCAGCATGAAATGTTCAATTCTAAATGAATATACCTTCCTGGCTATATTCCAATGGAACAGCCATCGGGATCTTACGAGGTTAGGACACCCTCCCTCCTTAAAACTACTTCCTATTCCAATCGTCACCTACGAGTCTGTTAATCAATCTTTTAGTCACTGGCACCTTCTGGTTGTAAATTTATTAACCGGATTCTGAACTTTCTATTCCACTAACTAACTTCCCCAAAAATATCACGTACTATCCGCGGATTCTTCCCTAGGGCATTAGAACCATCAGAGTTCTAACTTCTTAATACCCTAGGTCACTTATCTCTCATCCCTTAGTCCTCGAATGTTAAACTCCTAAATTTTGGCAGAGTCTCCTCTGTAACAGTACTACTACCAGCCTTTCATATAAAAAAAACCCAATAATACAATGCCACATAGGGCCACAATAATCAATCATAACAATGGCCTCACACGACCAATAACGGTAACCAACGCAAGAATCCATACATGCACCTAAAGGCTGTGATGTCTTAGTCTGATCCTCCTCTTGGAAGCGCAAATAAGTAAGTATACATAGACTTCATGTCTTCTTCTTCTTCCCAAGTCATCTCTTCCACATTATTGTTTCTCCAAAGTGCTTTAACCGAAACTACGTCCTTAGTTCTCAATCTCTGAACCTGTCTATCTAGTATAGTATTGGGAGCTTCCTCATATGATAACTGCTCTGTGACCTGAACATCATCAACTAGCACGACTCTAGAAGGATCTCCGATACACTTACGGAGCATAGACACATAAAATACTGGATATACAGACTCCAAGTTAGAAGGCAAGTCTAACTCATACGCTACCTGGCCTACTCTATGTATGATCTCATATGGTCCACTGTACCGAGGCTAAGTTTTCCTTTTCTTACCGAACCCCATAACACCTCTCATCGGTGATACCTTTAGGAATACCCAGTCATCAACCTGAAACTCCAAGTCTCGTCGTCGATTATCCGCATAAGACTTCTGACGGCTTTGAGCTACTAATAACCTTTCCTGTATAAGCTTAGTCTTCTCGATTGCCTGTTGTACTAACTCCGTTCCTACTAGCTTAGTTTTCCCAACCTAGAACCATTCGATAGGTAACCTACACTTCTGTCCGTAGAGAGCTTCATATGGAGCCATCTGAATGCTGAAATGATAGCTATTATTATATGCGAACTCAATAAGTGAAAGATGATCATCCCAGCTACTCCTGAAGTCTATCACACAAGCCCGTAACATATCTTCCAGTGTCTGAATAGTACGCTCAACCTGACCGTCTGTCTGGAGATGAAATGTTGTACTAAGACTTACTTGAGTCCCCAATTTGTTTTGGAAGAACCTCCGGAAATTGGCTATAAACTGAGCACCTCTATATGAGATAATAGATATAGGGATACCATGAAGTTGCACCATCTCCTTAATGTAGAGCCTTGCATAATCCTCTGATGAATATGTAGTCCTGACAGGCAAAACAATGGGCTGATTTTGTAAGTCTATCAACAATCACCTATATAGAATCGAACTTACGCTAGGTACGAGGTAAGCTCATGAGGAAATCCATATTAATTACTTTCCATTTCCAAGTCGAAATCTCTATAGCCTGCAATAATCTATCGGGTTTCTGACGTTCAATATTAACCTGTTGATAATTAGGGCACTGAGCATCAAACTCTGCTATATCCTTTTTCATTTAGTCCCACCAGTATATTTCCCTGACATCATGATACATCTTCGTCGCTCCTGGGTGAATAGAATAACGAGAATAGTGAGTTTCTCCCATGACCTGCTGGCACAACCCAGTAATATTAGGGACACATAATCGCCGTCGATATCTGAGGACTCAATCTCCTGAAATCTCAAATGGTGTCTTCTCCTTTTGGGGGGGCTGCATCTCTATAACGATCTAACACATGATCCCCGTACTGACGTTTCTTTACTTCAGTTACTAAAGAGGATGTTGCCGTGTCGTGAATAGTAACTCCGGTATCATCTGAGTCAAGTAATCGAACTCCAAGACTAGCTAACTGATGAATCTCATGGGCTATTCCACTTTTCCATGGCTGTAAATATGACATGCTACCCATAGATCTACGGTTGAGGGCATCAGCTACTACATTCGCCTTCCCTGGATGGTATAAAATATCAACGTCATAGTCTTTCAGTAGCTCTAACCATCTCCTCTGACGTAAATTCAATTTCGTTTGCTCGAAGATATACTGAAGGCTCTTATGATCCATATATATATCAACATGAATACCAGACAAATAGTGCATCCACATCTTTAGTACATGAATCACCGCGGCTAATTCTAAATCGTGCGTTGGTTGAATTCTGTAGCTTTCCTTGGGCATATTATTTCAGGTGAAGGTATCCGAGTTGATACACAGAAGATTGAGGCAGTAAAGACTTGGCCTAGACCTATGACACCGACAGAGGTTCGTGGCTTCCTCGGTTTGGCAGATTATTACAGGAGATTTATAGAGGGATTTGCTTCTCTTTCAGCACCATTGACAAAGTTGACTTAGAAGGGAGCTAAGTTTTGTGGACTGATGCTTGTGAGCAGAGTTCCTAGGCATTGAAGGATAAATTAATTTCAGCACCGGTTCTGACACTCCCAGAGGGAACCGATGATTATGCTATCTACTGTGATGTTTCGGGCGTTAGATTGGGTTGTATATTGATGCAACATTACGAAGTTTGTCATGACCCACACCGGAGGACCACAACTGGCTCCCAAGGTATACTCAATTGAGCGCCACATACCTTATCCTTATTTATTATTATCAAACTTATCACGGGCCATTACATGACATATCTATATATAATTAGAACGTAACTCGCATAACTAATTCAAAAACAAGATTTATATAGATACATAGGGGCCGACAAGGCCGTCGACATGTCATACCTAAAACTATACACAAGATACTGTCTGCAAAACCTCTAAGAAAACATGACCATAATATATATAAGTTAGGACATGGATCCCGATATCCTCATAAAACAACATAACATAAATAGAACCCTGACTTGGCAGTACTCTAGGAAGAAGTGGAGCTCGCCAACCAAATATTGATATCTGGAGGCAGCCTACAGTGGAGGGTCCTCGCCTCGTCCTATATGAGAGCCTCGATCAGACACACTTCAAAGAGGAATCTTCATATCCTTATCATCTACCTTCCTCCTCTTGGCCCGACTACTCTTCTCTTTCTCTTCATATCCCATAACATACACAGATAAACCTTGATGGACGGACTCCCAAGATCGTGGACTATCTGGCACCTTAGAAGAGCTGGTGTCCGTAAATACCCTGACATAGTTTTGAGCGTGAGGGGAACCCGGTTGTGCTAATCCATGCACCACTCCCCTTATACCCTGATCAACGGGCCCTGATAATGAAACTAAGGGCCTTGGTGAAGTTGTAACTCCTCTCACCCCATTTTCTACCGGTGAAATCGAAACTACTCGAACGAATGACTCATATGGATCCTCGGAAGGATCCTCCTCAATAGAACCCATGATCTCCGATGGGTCTGACTCCATAGTGTAACTTATATCTCTTTTTAACACTTTCGTAGCCTTCTGACCCGTACTAGCGACTGACGCCTATCGTCTAGTAGTAATAAGCATCGTAAAGAACATAAATAAGGTAAAGATTAGGAGTGAATACTTACGACTCATTTCTATCGCACAATCTAGATCAGAAAGAAAAGTAACCATCCTAAATATCATGTAGCCTCCTGTCTATAAGTGTGGTGCACAACACACCCATAAACAAGCCTCTACTAGACACAGTCTGTAAACAACCCTAGGACAGAACTACTCTGATACCACTTTTATCACGACCCAAACCGATGGGCCATGACGAGTGACCGAATCTTACCCGTCGAATACCCCTAAGCATATGTCAAGACATAACATAAAAAAGGGTAGATCATGCATAACATCTGTCAATAAACTGCTGAATCAAGTGAATAACATACGCGAGAAAAACATGCCCAAAATACATATATATATATATACATGTGGAATACGGTAGGGCGAGCACACAAGGCTGTTATAGACAACTATATATCCAAAACTAGAAGACGACAAAGCCACATACTATCCAACTGTACATGACTGTCTACAGACCTCTAATAAAGTGTACAAATGTATAAAGGATGGGACTGGGCCACGTCGTACCCATATCAACATACAAAAATAGCGTACCTAAATCAATAGCAACTCCAGATCAAGTAGAGCACACCAACTCTCACCGAGCTAGGAACCAAAGAAGGGGGACCGTCAGCCTGTCTTTGAAATGCATGACCCAAACAATAGGGGCGTCAGTACAAATAATATACCGAGTATGTAAGGCATGAAAACATTATATAAAAGACGTGAATGAAATATGGACTAAAGGACTCGGCCTGTAAATCTGAATAATTGTGTGAATCATGAAATATTTATAATGTCATGCACATGCATACAAAATGTCATGTCATATATAGGTATATGCGTACATAACGTCATCAAGCCTCTGAGGGCATCCTATCATATCAACTCGGCCTCAGTGGGCAAAATCATTAACGTATACTAACTGATCAGGTGGTGGTACGTATATAACGCCATAACCTTTCCTCATACCCCATATATATATCTATATACGCGTATATAATTCCATCTAGTCATGGGTCAATGTTCATGTATAAATGAATGCAATGCATAACAAGTAAGTTAATAAGATTTCTCGGTATGTCATAAGATCAATATGCCTTCGGATAAATTTTATCAACTACATATTTTTCTGAGACCCATGAATAGAAGATATAATAATAGGACATATGGGGAATCAAGAACATAGGCACCCCTAGTGCTTCTATGAATAGAGGCATTTATGAAAGTGGTATGTTTGCTCGTTTCATTTGTATCATAGGGATCATGCCAAAACATCAGAAGGGATAGCCTTAACATACCTGATCTTAATGCACTTGCTCAGGAGCTCAACTCGTATCCGCTTCACAATCTTATTTGCCAAGAAATACTCTTCTTCTACCTTACTTCACTTGGAAGAAATCTCCGATTTGCTATCCCCTAAAGGAAACCGACATGAGTATAATCGTTATGTTTCTTCGCGTTCGCCTTAATCGTAGGACTTAGTATCTTTTTGTTTGAGAAGAAATGTAATTTATCTTCTAAAAAATACAGAAAATGTTGCTGCACACGACAAAAATTATGTTGCTGCCCATATTTTCCTAAAGAAGATTTTCTCCACTTTAAGATGTTAAGAAAATGTATATAGTGTCTCTATGTATATCTAATACTAATGTGCAGCACCTTATATATATATATAGAGGAAGCCAACTAAGTAGTAAAATATATTTTAAAGGAGGCCTTTAACCACTTACACATGTAATTAATTGAATACTCATTTGATTTGTCATCAAAACCCCATTTACACGTGTATATATATAGTACACCTTTATCTTATCAACACTTACACTTGTGTATATATAGATATGTCGTTGGCTGTCACTTGTCAATAATCTACTTGGTTTTGTCTATATAATAATTATCCAATAGTCTTAATCAATTTCTTGATCTTAATTTACTTAAATATGAATCACTTTTAACACACTTTATATACCTTATTATTACGGTTATGTGGTATATTATTTGGCGCTAGTCCATAAATACGGGGTATTTTAGTTTGGACCGTATTTTTTCCCAAATTGACAAACATTAACGAAACTCATTTTGTTCGATTTTTTTACCCTCTAACCTTCACGACACTTACTTAACACCTGTTATAATAACACAAATACTTATATACTCAAAAATAATCTCATTCCCAAGCTTACGTCGATAAACTTACGACGAAACTTTAACGTACAAAAACGAAGGATGTAACAATAAACTTATAATCAATAGCCACTGAAATGTCATTTACAAATGGAAATCTTCCTTTGATAACCTTTGAGGATCCCCCAACTGCACTAACACCAGATTGCCAGTCATTCCTATAGGGTGACTGTTTTACAGCTACAGGGCGCCTTCTCCGTGTGAAAACTACAGGAGTCATTTTAGTATATGTTCGTTTCTGGACAACAGTTCTTGATACCGACTGATCTGGTTTAGACTTATTTACATCACGAGTTGTCAGTTCATTTTCAGATTGATTTACATTACGTTTCCCTCCTTGTGTAATGGCAACAATTAGATAAAGTTGAGAGTCAATATATTCAAAATCAGAATCCAAGCCAAGATCACCCTCGTGTCGACAGAGAGCTTAAATTACAGAATGTTAGTGAATGAAAAAATATACAAAGTTAAGAAATTAAAAAAAAAAGAATAAAAAGTTATATATAGAAGACGTTACCAGAAGGCAAATTCACATTACTGCCACCAACATCCGCTTGACCAACACCATCAACCCGAGCTACTGAGCACATATCAATATCACTATTTAAATAAAAAAATATCAAAAATCTCTCATTTACATACCAACTTCAAAATTAGTAACATCAATAATCGTACCCTATGGAGCAATATTTTGTCGTAAAGGAGGTGCTTTAGACTCAATAACAACATCTGGTCATGTCTGTGCAGGGATTCTTGATGGCAACAGAGCAGGTCCAGACTTTTTAACATCATGAGATGGTTGCTTATATTTTTCCTATCGTGTAATGGCGGTGATTTGATCAGTTGCATATGCAGACAGTTCAAAGTTAGAATCCAAGCCAAGATCATTCTTATTTACAAAGGGAGCTTAAAAAAGTTAAACAATGTTAGTTGTAATGACCCGGCCGGTCGTTTTGAGTATTGTATTCCCGTTCTCCCATTTATTACTTATTATGTGTTCATTTGTTATTATATGACTTACCTGGGTAGTTGGTTGGTTCTGTGGATGGTTTGGAATGAGTTGGGGCGCTTACTTCCAAGGTTGGAAGCCTAAGTTGGAAGAGTTGACCGGATATTGACTTATGTGTAAATGACTACAAAATGGAGTTTTGATGGTTCTGATAGCTTCATATGATGATTTTAGACTTATGAGTGTGTCCGGATGTTGATTTGAAGGTCCGTAGATGATTTTGGCTTAAATTGGCAAAAGGTCGAAAAGTTAAAGTTTGGAGAGTTGAGAAGTTTGACCGAAAGTTGTCTTTGTGGTTATCAAGCTCGGAGTTTGATTCCAGAAGTTGGAATAAGTTAGTTGTGTCATTTATGACTTGTGTGCAAAATTTGAGGTCAATCAGAGTTGGTTGATAGGTTTCGGCATCGATGTAGAAGTTGGAAATTCATTAGTTTCAATAGGCTTGAATTGGGTGCGATTCGTGTTGTTTGATATGATTTGAGGTTTCGCATAAGTTCGAATCATGTTTTAGGACTTGTTGGTATGTTTGGATGGGGGTCCTGGGGGCCTTTAGTGAGATTCAGATTGAAAACGGATTGAAATTTTAACTTAGAGGGATGGTGTTGTTGCTGAAGTCTGGTGTCATCGCACTTACGGAGGGAGTGGCCGCATGTAACGCCCCAGTTGGTTATTTTGAGTATTTCAGCCTAATCCGCTAAATAATGCTTCCTCTATGTTGTATCATAATAATGCGACTTGCCGGGGGTGTTTGGTTTTGGTTCGGGTGAGTTTCAGAGTGAAATGGGACACATAGTCCCTAAGTTGGAGTCTTAAGTTGTTAGAGTTGATCGTAGTTTGACATCTATGTAGACGACTCTAGAATAGAGTTTTGACGATTCCAATAGCTCTGTATGGTGATTTTAGACTTAGGAGAGTGTCCGGATGACGATTTGGAGGTCCGTAGGTCATTTCAGCGTGAATTGGCAAAAGTTGGAAAAGTGAAAGTTTGGAAGATTTGGAGAGTTTGATCGAGAGTTGACTTTATTGATATCGGGGTCGGATCCTGATTCCGGAATTTGAAATAGGTCCGTAATGTCAATTATGACTTGTGTGCAAAATTTGAAGTCAATCAGAGTTATTTTGATGTGAATTGACATTAGTATTGGAATTCAGAAGCTCAAAAGTTCTTTAGGATTGAATCGATATGCGATTTATTATTCTAGTGTTGTTTTCTATGATTTGACGCTTCGAGCGTGTTTGTAGGATGTTTTAGGACTTGTTGCTATGTTTGGTTGAGGTCCCGGGGGCCTCGGGTGTTATTCGGACCATGTTCGGCGCATTGCGGTACCTTAAGGAATTGCTGAAGTTCTGGTTTCCTTCTACGCATTTGCGAAGGTTTTCTGGCGTTCGCGTAGATTCATCAGGGGTTGCTGGAGATTTACCCTTCGCATTCGTGAAGAAGGCCACGCGTTTGCGAAGAAGGCCATGTGTTCACGAAGGGTCAGTGGGTTTGTGCACTACAATCGCGGATATGAAGCCGCGTTCGCGTAGAGTCATCAGGCTGGGGGGACCTCACATATTTGGTCTACGCGTTCGCGAGTGAGGCTTGTTGATCGCGAAGCTTGGGATCTTTGGTCTTCGTGTTCGCGAGTGGGTTCTCGCGTTCGTGTAAGAGGAATTTGGGCAGCATCATTTTGGTGCTTCGCGAACGAGACTAGGTGCCATCACGACATCTTGCATAAATGTTAGGCTTTAATTATTATTTCGGGTATCTCTGCCTAAATGTTAGGCTTACCTAGTCTTAGAGACTAGGTGCTGCCAGGACATCCTACGGAGGAAAATGGGGGTCGTGACAATTTAGTATCAGAGTTCTAGGTTCATAGGTGTTACGATTCACAAGTAAATTTAGTAGAATCTTGCGGATCTGTACGGAGACGTCTGTATTTATCTTCGGGAGGCTATGGAACTGTGTAGGAAAAGTTTCACTTCTTTGATTCCTTATCGTGCGAATTTGTTTACTTCAGAATTCTAAATCCCCGTCTTTCTATTCTCTCACAGATGCTGAGGACACGCACAACTGGATCTGTTGATCAGACACTCGTGCCCCCTGCTAGAGCCGCAAAAGGTCGGGGCCGGGGCAGAGGCCGAGGACGGGCACATGGTGTAGCCAGAGCACCGGCCCGAGCTGTCATAGAGGAGCCACCAGTAGCTCCATTTGGAGAGCATGCACCTGAAACGCCTGTTACTACCCCTGCACATCAGGAGACTCTCGCCCAGTTTCTGAGCATGTTCGGCACTTTGGCTCAGGCGGGGTTGATTCCACTTGCTCATGCCACATCTCGGGCTGGGGGAGGAGCACAGACTCCCGCAACCAATACCCTAAAGCAGCGGGTCCAGGTTGACTAGGTGGCAGAGGTCATACTAGTGCAGCCGGTTGTACCAGTTCAGCCCGATGTTAGGGCAACAACTTCTGAGGGGGAACAGCTCAGGCTCGAGAGGTACAAGAAGTACAACCCTCCTACTTTCAGCGGGTTGACTTCAGAGGATGCCCAGGGTTTTCTTGAGGAATACCACCGTATCCTTCATACTATGAATATTGTGGAGTTTAGTAGGGTTGCTTTCACTACATTCCAGCTTAAGGGAGCGGCTTATCAGTGGTGGCGAGCGTATGAGTTGGGTAGCCCGGCCAAGGCAGCTTCACTCACCTGTGATCCATTCTTATAGATGTTTATGAGGGAGTTTGTTCCCCAATGTCTTAGGGATGCATGGCGCCAGAGTTTGAGCAGTTGCGTCAGGGTGCTATGACCGTATCAGAGTATGCAGTCTGGTTTAGTGATTGTCCAAGCATGTACCAGCCTTAGTTGTTACAATTAGAGAGCGAGTTCGTCGATTTATCGAGGGGCTCAATCCTAGTATCCTATTCAGCATGGTCCGAGAGCTGTAGATGGACATCTCATACCAGCAGGTAGTGTAGATTGCTCGAAGATTGGAGGGTATGTGGGCTCGAGAGAGAGAGGAGAGGGAGGCCAAGAGGCCTCGAGCTTCTGGCACATATAGTGGTGCCGGTGCCCTAGTTGCAGTCCATCATGGTAGGGCTATGTGAGGCTCCCTGTTCATTCAGCACTTCCAACTTGCAGCGGTATTCCATCCACTCCCAGGCCTCAGGTTGCCCCTTATGCACCACCACTGTCTAGTGCACCTCCTGCACGGGGTGCTTTCAGCGGTTAGTCCAACCGATCAGGCCCGAGCCAGTTCTAGCAGTCATGTCCTCTGAGGGCTTGTTTTGAGTGTGGTGACACTCGTCACATAGATAGGGACTGCCCCAAAATCAGGATGGGTGCACCTCCACAGACTACTCCGGCCCCATGTATTCCACAGGGCCCTTAGGCTTCTCAGGCCATGGTTACCGCACCAATTGCCAGTCCACCTGCACAGCAAGCTGGAGGTGGAGGTCGGGCAGGTAGAGGTCGCCCTAGAGGGGGATGCCAAGCTAGATATTATCCTCTTACTGCTAGTACGGAGGCGGTTGCATTGAACTCAGTTATCACAAGTATTGTCCCGATTTGTCATAGAGATGCATCGGTCATATTTGATCCAGGATCCACTTATTCCTATGTATCATCTTACTTTGCTCCATATTTGGGTATATCTCGTGATTCTTTGAGTTCTCCTGTCTATGTGTCCACACCTATGGGAGATTCCATTGTTGTTGACCGTGTCTATTGGTCGTGTTTAGTTATCCTTGGTGGTTTTGAGACCAGAGCCGACCTATTATTGCTCAGTATGGTAGAGTTTGGTGTTATTTTGGGTATGGACTGGTTGTCACCCTATCATGCTATCCTTGATTGTCACGCCAAGACAGTGACGTTGGCTATGCCAGGTTTGCCGCGGTTGGAGTGGAGAGGTACTTTAGATTATGTTCCTAGAAGGGAGGTATCTTTTCTTAAGGCATAACGGATGGTAGGAAAGGGATGTGATATGTATCTAGCATATGTGAGAGATGTCAGTGTTGATACTCCTACCATTGAGTCAGTTTTGGTAGTAAGGGATTATCCAGATGTATTTTCGGCAGTTCTTCCGGGTATGCCGCCCGACAAAGATATCGATTTTGGTATTGATTTGTTACCAAGCACTCAGCCCATTTCTATTCCACCATATCATATGGCCCCAACAGAGTTGACAGTGTGTTGCGGATGCATGGAAGGCTATGTGTGCGCAATGTAGATTGTTTGTGTGAGTTGATTCTTTAGGAGACCCACAGTTAGCGGTACTCCATTCATCCAGGTGCCACCAAGATGTATCAGGACTTGAGGCAGCACTATTGGTGTAGGTGAATGAAGAAGGACATAGTGGAGTATGTAGCTCAGTGCCTAAACTGTCAGCAGGTAAAGTACGAGCATCAGTGGCCAGGTGGATTGCTTTAGAGGCTAGAGATTCCAGAGTGGATTTGGGAGCGGGTTACTATGGATTTTGTTGTAGGGCTCCCACGGACTCAGAGGAAGTTCGATGCAGTGTGGGTGATTGTGGATAGGTTGACCAAGTTGGCTCATTTCATTCCAATGGTGACTACTTATGTTTCAGAGCAGCTGGCTCGTGTTTATATTCACGAGATTGTCAATATTTATGGCTTGCCGGTATCCATCATCGCTGATCGGGGTACGCAATTTACATCGCTATTCTGGAGGGCCATACATGAGTTAGGCACACGCGTGTAATAGAGTTTGGGGGTTCTTGGGATTAGTTCTTGCTGTTTGCGGAGTATGCCTACAACAACAACTAGTACTCGAGCATTAAGATGGCTCCGTATGAGGCTTTTTATGGGAGGTGGTGTCGGTCTCTGGTGGGTTGGTTCGAGCAGGGTGAGGTTAGGCTCTTGGGTAAAAACTTGGTTTGGGATTTTTTTGAAAAGGTTAAATTGATTCAAGACCGGCTTCGCACAACCCAATCTAGACAGAAAGGTTATGCGGATCGGAAGGTTTGCGACATTGCATTCATGGTTGGGGGGGCGGGTCTTGCTCCGAGTTTTTCCCATGAAGGGTGTTATGAGTTCGGGAAGAAGGCCAAGTTGAGATCTAGGTATATCGGACCTTTTGGGAGTTTTGAGAGGATTGGAGAGGTGGCTTACAAGCTTGCACTTCCACCTAGTCTAGCTGTAGTTCATCTAGTATTCCATGTTTCCATACTCCGGAAGTATCACGGTGATCCGTCTCATGTGTTGGATTTTAGCTCAGTCCAATTGGACAAAGATTTGTCTTATGTTGAGGAGCCGGTGGCCATTTTGGACCGGCAGGTTCGAAAGTTGAGGCCGAAGAACATTGCTTCAGTGAAGGTTCAGTGGAGGGGTTAACCAATCAAGGAGGCGACTTGGGAGACCGAGCATGATATGCGTGGTCGTTATCCTCATCTTTTCACCATTTCAGGAATGTCTCTATACTCGTTCGAGGACGAACGTTTGTTTTAAGAGGGGGGAAGATGTAACAACCTGGCCAGTCGTTTTGATTATTTTAGCCCTGATCCCCTAATTAATGCTTCCTCAATGTTGTATCATGATTATGTGACTTGCCGGTGGTGTTTGGTTTTTGTTCGGGTGAGTTTCAAAGTGAAATGGGACACATAGTCCCTAAGTTGGAGTCTTAAGTTGTTAGAGTTGATCGTAGTTTGACTTCTATGTAGACGACTCTGGAATGGAGTTTTGACAATTCCAATAGCATTATATGGTGATTGTAGAGTTAGGAGCATGTCTGGATGATGGTTTGGAGGTCCGTAGGTCGTTTCGGTGTGTATTGGCAAAATTTGGAAAGTTGGAAAGTTGAAAGTTTTGAAGTTTTGGAGAGTTTTGCCGAGAGTTAACTTTATTGATATCGGGTTTGGATCACAATTACGGAAGTTGGAATAGGTCCATAATGTCAATTATGACTTGTGTGCGAAATTTGAATTCAATCGGAGTTATTTTGGTGTCCCTTAGGCTTGAATCGATACGCGATTCGTGATTCAAGTGTTGTTTGATGTGATTTGATGCTTCAAGCGTGTTCGTAGGATGTTTTAAGACTTATTGGTATGTTTGGTTGAGGTCCCGGGGGCCTCAGGTGTAATTCGGATCATGTTCGGCGCATTGCGGAGCCTTAGGGAATTGCTGAACTTGCGGTTTTTCTACAGGTTAGTTTCCTTCTACGCATTCGCAAAGATTTTCCCGCATTCGCGTAGAGTCATCAGGGGTCGCTGGAGATTTAACCCTTGCTTTCGCGAAGAAGGCCACGCATTCGCGAAGGATCAATGGGTTTGTGCACTGCATTCGCGGGCAGGGAGCCGCATTCGTGAAGGGGAAAGGCAGGCTGGGGGGACCTCATGTGTTTGGTCTACGCATACAAGAGTGAGGCTTCTCGATCGCGAAGCTTGGGATCTTTGGTTATCACGCTCACGAATGGGTTCTCCCGTTAGCATAAGAGGAATTTGGGCAGCATCATTTTTGTGCTTCGCGAACGAGAGGCATTTTCCGCGTTCGCGAACAAGAAATCACCGGGCAACAGAACTTAATTTTGAAAATTGTGGGTTTATCTCATATTTCATATTTTGGACCTAGAGAGCTCGGTGTGAGGCGATTTTTCGAGGGATTTTCAAGAAAATTGTTGGGGTAAATAATTCTAACCCGGTTTGTTCTATATTTCATGATTCTATCACTATTTTGATCATCTAATTAGGGATTTGAGTTGGAAATTTGGGAGAAAATGGTAGAAACTTCCTAGACTAAATTTTTGAGTTTTGAAAGGCGATTTGAGGTCGAGTTTGAGTAATTCTTGTATGGTTGAACTCGTTATCGAATGGGTCATCGGGTTTTGTAAATTTGGTCGGGTTCCGAGACACGGGCCTCGGTTGACATTTTGATTTGACTTTTTATTTCTTTGCAAAGATGGTCACTTTACTATTCGAATTAGCTTCCTATAGTTTATATTTATGGTATGAAGTTCTTTTGGCTAGATTCGAACCGTTCGGAGTTGGATATTCGAGGAAAAGGCATTCTAGTAGATTGAGTTAGTGTGTTTCGAGGTAAGTGACTTGCCTAACATTGTGTTGGGGGAATTACCCCTTAGGATTGGTGTTTGTATGATAACTGTGATGTGTGAAAGCAGTGTGCGCAAGGTGACGAGTGTGTGCACTGGCTAGACGTGGAAAATATCTGTTTTAGCTATGTAGATTCTTTTCATGCCGTAATTGAGTTACCTTAACATAGTCATCATTTCTAGTCAATTTTCACATGTCTACTTGTCTTATTCTCTTACATGCTAATTTCCCTGCATGTTTAGTTGAAGTTCTTGTTTTCTTTATTCTGTATTCATTATTTAATCATTGAACTCTCTACTTGAAGTTGTTAATCGTGGAATAACTAGTTGTTGAAATTGGTGTTGAGATATAAAGGTCGTGATTCACATTGAGGCAAAGTGTTAAGTTGTGAAATACCATTATATTTAGTTGTTCATTTCCGGTTGTTATTGTTGAGACTCTTGTGTACATTGTGGTTGGGCCATGGGATACTATGAAAATACTGTTATTGTTTGGTTTCTCTGGCAAATTGTGAAATTAGGCACTTGAGGTGCGAATTGTGATACGTTGTGATATTGATACAGATGCGGTGGTATAAGGTTTTGGGGTTGAAACGCATGCGGTGAGATAAGGTGGGCTTGATACGCGTGGCTAGTAGGGGAACTGCTAGAAGTCATGGGTGTGATAAGGTGGGCTAAAACGCGGTATGCTATTTTGGAAAAATGATTTTCAAAACCAAATGTAAAGGCTCCCGCGGTGATATAAGGAAAGATTGTGATTCATTCTTTTGAATTGAGACTACGAGGCAGTACCTCGGTAGTGACTCTTGTTGGCACTTATCCATTTTTGCACTTGTTTTATGTTGTTGTTTCCTTAGCATATTATTCATTGTTTTCTCCGTGTTGCACTAATTGCTTTAGTTCCTTTTAGCTAACTTGATATGCTATTTGTTGTTTCGATTTCATTACTGTCGTTAATACATTGCCTTACACTTTTTTAGTCTTTTATTTATTTCAGTAGGGCCTTGACCTGACCTCATCACTACTCTACCGAGGTTAGGCTTGGCACTTAATAGGTACCGTTGTGGTGCACTCATGCTACACTTCTGCACATCTTTTTATGCAAATCTAGGTACCTCCTAGCAGTCCGGGCATCAGTGAGTCGAGTCCGTGCGCGGAGACTTCAAGGTGCACCTACCAACGTCCCTAGGCCTCGGAGTCCCCCTCCATGGATTATTTTATTTCCTTATCCTTATTTAGACACTATTGTATAGAGATATTCAGTATCACTTCATAGAGCTTGTGACTTGTATTTCGTCGGATTTTGGGCAATTATGTATATATTGAGTTGTGGAGATTTTCTTATACTATTTGTTGGATTTTAAAACTTTAATTATTATTTCGGGTATCTCTGCATAAATATTAGGCTTACCTAGTCTTATAGATTAGGTGCCATCATGACATCCTACGCAGGAAAATTGGGGTCGTGACACAGCAGGTGCGGTGAGTCGTCACAGGTGCGAGATTTGTGGAGGAGGCCTGGGAGCGCAGGTGAGAGGAATATTCCGCACTTGCGAGGTCACAGATGCGGAGGAGAGGTCACAGAAGCAGAATTGTCCAAGATGGACTGGGGGCACAGAAGAGGACTCCGCAGGTGCGTGTGCATAGAAGCGCTTGTTGCCCCCAGAAGCGGAAGTGTAAGTGTGCTATTTGGACCATAGAAGCGAAGATTGTTGGCTTGAGTTGAAGCCGCACCTGTGATGGATTTTTTGCAGGTGCGGAGCCGCAGAAGCGGTTGTTGGTCCGCAGAAGAAACAATTGCTTGGCAGAAATAGAAAGTTCGAGGGTTTTTCATTCATTCTTCATCCTTTGACCTAGAGAGCTTGGTTTGTGGCGATGGTTTGAGGGATTTTCAAGAAATCATCGGGGTAAGTGATTTTTACTCGGATTTGACTATTATACATGAATCCATCGTTATTTTTGTCATTTAATTAGTGATTTGAGTTGGCAAATTTGGGGAACAATTGTGAAACTTCATAGACCGAATTTTGGAGATTTGAAAGGCGTTTTGAGGTCGGATTTGAATAATTTTAGTATGGTTGGACTCGCCATTGAATGGGTGTTTGGATTTTGTAAATCTTGTTGGATTCCGAAATGTGGACTCGGGGTTGACTTTTCAGTTAACTTTTTGACTTTGGTTAAAGATCCTAACTTTATCATTTAAAATCAATTCCTATATCTTTTATTCATAGTATTACATTATTTTTGACTAGATTCGAGCCTTCCGGAGGTCAATACAGGTGGGAGGGCTTGCTAGTAGAGTGATTTGATTTATTTGAGATAAGTATCTTATCTAAACTCGGTTGAGGCACTATATTCCTAAATTATTGTGATAGCTACGTGCTATTAGGTGCGCACACGAGTGGGATTGAACACATGTGCAGGCACCGGGGTTGTTTATTCATGTTCGGGTTGTGCCCAGGCTCTTATAAGCCTAGAATTTGTCTGTTAAAACTTAAGCTATGATGCTTCGCACAGTGTGACATATTTGGGAACTATTTGGGCCGTGTTTGAGGCTACATAGGGGTTTAATCCTTGAATAAACTGATAAATGTTATTCTTTGATGATATTTGCATGTTTGAGTTTTGATAGTACACTTGCACATACCTACACTTTAGTATGTCGTTTATACTAGTCCAGGAGCATGAGATTTGTTATTCACTCATTTCATACATGTATACTTGTTTTAGTTACTGCTGTATGATATGATTGGAATGGGTGTCTATGACCCTACCGGGTGAATTGTGTTATTGGCACGTGAGTTGTCCGTGTAGATCCAGATGTTGATGTCATTAGCACGTGAGTTGTCTGTGCGAGTTCTATTATTAGCACGTGAATTGTCCGTGCAACACATGAATTATTCGTGTAGCGTGTGGATACAAATCCATCCTCCTAGGGTCACCCTCTCATGTTTCTCTCTTGATGGTGTACACGCGAATATTGAGAATACTGATCAGCGGTTTGGAATGGACATGGAAAAGTGAGGAAATCTGGCCATTGTTTTGTTGGATTTTGCATTTCACCTTTACATGCAATTTCCTTGATCATTTATCTGATTTAACTGCATATCACCTCTATATGACAAGATATTCTCTGAGCAGAGTATTTGAGAAATTGTACACATACACACACAGATTATTTCTTACTAAAATTTATGATTTGATTTCAATGTTGTTCTGTACTGGTTTAAAAGATGAAACTACACAGGTGATAGCTAGTATATTAATAATTTGTGCTTCTCTTACCTTGCCGTGTTTATTTATGATACTTATTAAGTACATTAGGTCGGTTGTACTCATACTACACTCTACATTAAATTGTGCAGATCCAGGTGTGGTCACCAGTTATCAGCAATAGGTTGCTTGTCGGACTATCTTCTAGAGGCGAGGTAGAGCTGCATCCTTAGTCGCAGTTTGACTTGTCTTTCCTTTCATATTTTTGTCATAGTTTAGACAGTGTATTTATTGTTCAGTTTCAGACTTGTATTTCATTGTAGAAGTTCATGACTCCGTACTTTCCAATTTCTGGGGGAGTTTACTTTGTATTGGCAGTTTTATTGTAATGAGACCGCATACGTTATGCTATTTCTATGAATTTTGTTATTTTGTTGTCCGCGTTATCATGTTATAGCTTGCCTAGCCGGTGTGTTAGGCGCCGTCACGATGGGTTGAGATTTTGGGTCGTGACATTAGTGAATGCACAAATACATAAAGTTAAATAAATAAAAAAAGAATAAAAAAATTGCATATACAATGTTTTACTAGACGGCAAATCATCATTAACTACACCATGCCTTGCTATGATGTTCTTCACATTGACACCACTGGCACAACCCTCTCAACCAACCCCACCAAAATCAGATACTAAACATATAAGAGTATAATCAATAGTACTATTTTAAAAACAACCAAATATGTGATTTGCATACTAGAAGGCGCTTTGGGCGTGCTCTCTCTAATAACTACAACATCATTCTATTACACCCCGTACTTTCATGTTAGAATTCATCTTAAGTGAATCAATATGAGCTAGAGAGTGGAAGGACCTATACAAAGATAATGATTGTTTAAAACAAGTTTTAAGGAAGCATTGTGAGGGATGGAAGGATAAGAAGCTAATCGAATCGAAGAAAATAAGTTTCGTCGAAAGTCGACAAGTTGGAAATATTATAACATGTACTTTTGGAGTGAGATTAGGGTGATTTACATTATAAGGAGGTTATGCTATGAGTTATTGTAGTCGTATCATAGTCGTGTGTTATGTTTTGCAGTCAAGCGAGTTGTGGAACAAAAGTTTGCAAATCTCATCACAAGTTACATTCATAAATGTGATAAATATTAAGTCAAATATAGCTGAGCTTTTCCACCAATGTACATGGATTTAAGGGATCATCCATATTCCAAATCGAAGATTTACGAGTTTAGTTTCCAACGTATTAAACCGTTCATCGATACGACACCGGAGTACAGAGATATTTGCATTTTTACGAGACTGCGCAAGCAGCTCCTTATGGGACCCACTTAGGCCGTTGAGATATCTTGATATATATGTGATGACTACAACCCATTTTCACTGATTCGTTTTCATTCTATTCAGACACTAGACACCTAAAAACCTTCCCTCAAAGTTCTCTCATGACCCAAGACCCAAACAAAGGACAAACAACACAAATCAAGTGTCGGGAATCCCGTGGCGCTAGTGAGTTTCTTGTTCTTCTTGTGGTTGCTGATTTTGGAGTGGTTCCAGCTCACGTGGGAGGTTGTTTTAAGTGGTTTAAGTTCTGTAAAATAATCTCCCAAGGTTTTCATATCAACCCTAGGTTATTTCAAGTCCTCCAAATGGATTACACCATATTTCAACATCATAAGTTAGCTCTAGTGAAGAACAACACCTCTTTGAGGTTGTGTTGTTATTGAGGATTGTTGTGAGCGGTGCTTGGATGAAATTCCAAGTGGTTGCTGTTGGTTTAGGTATTTATAATACTCTACTACATGTGCTTGAAGTTGTTTGTATGTTGGTTGCATTATTTGAGCAAGATACTACAAGAGGAGACTTGAAATAGTTTGAGATGTTATTGTTCTTAATGGACTGTTTTGGAAAGGTTGTTTCCATGAACTTTAAATGGTTGGAAACCTTGGCAAAATGACTTGCTTATGCTGTTGGCTTCATGAATATATTGTCTATATGTCAAACTTGTTGTTGGTATTGTGAATAAGAAGATAAAGGACAACATAACAATTGAGAGTTGTACTTGTCGTTGTTGTTGGATTGTTGGGTTTTTTGAGTGTGAATTAGGTGATTAATAGGAGGCTGGAAGTCCTCAAATTGTGCTTAGTATCATGCTGGACATGTTGTTAAGTTAACTAATGTGTTATAATGGGGTTGAAGGGCGCTAAAGGGATTCAATCCGAGCTTGCCGCTCGTCGTGATATTCCGATGACTTGTTAATGAAATATTTGGTACCCTATTGTTCATGTTGTTCTTATTGTATTGCTGGTTGTTGTTGTTTTATATGGTATTGGGGGAGTCCCTTGTAACAGGGGAGTTTCTGCCCAGTTTTCCGTAAGCTATATGACTACCAAAATACGATGGTATGATATTATTTGTTGACGACAATATCATTTCACTTGTAGTAGATGCATGAAGTTGTGTTGAACTTGGTGGAGGAATAAGGAAGATATCATGCAGGTATGTTAAGGCACTTCTTTCTTTCTTTTAGCATGACCTAAAGTTAAATGAACGTAAACGATATGCTATTTCATAACGAATCTACTCCTAGCAACTAAGGTTGTCCATGTTGTTCTTTCCTTATAAAGTTATTCTAAACAAGTATGTATGATCCTTGAATCCTATTGAGGTTCATATTGATGGTGTGGATGTCCATAATGTTAATCGAAGGTGCGACGACCTTACGTTACTTTGAAAGTTTTAGAACGTGATTCCATGAGTTCAGCATACATTATATATATGTATCTATTTTACTCTACTGAGCCGCGCAATAGTCGGCCAGGTATGATACCTATTGTGTAATCACTGATCAGTTGGGTATTACCGAGCTCCACGTGGCCAGGTACGATTCTACCGAGCCTTATGATGGTCGGGTACGTTTCTACCGAGTCCTCTTCGAGGTTTGGTAT
Source organism: Nicotiana otophora (assembly GCA_000715115.1). Classification (NCBI taxonomy): domain Eukaryota; kingdom Viridiplantae; phylum Streptophyta; class Magnoliopsida; order Solanales; family Solanaceae; genus Nicotiana; species Nicotiana otophora. The sequence goes on along the minus strand of AWOL01S0055729.1, from coordinate 18,854 downwards.
GATATGATGATGATGGTGCCCATAGAGGCGTATGTTTTAAAAGTATATGTATATATATGTATCATGCATTTCATGTCAATAACACTCAGAGGCACTCAGATGTTACAGGTTGTATCTTCTCTATCTCTCTTTACATTACTTTTCTTATTTATGTTTTCCTGCCTTACATACTCGGTACTTTATTCGTAATTACTTTTCTTTTGCCTGGGGACACTGCGTTTCATGACTGCAGGTCCCGATAGATAGGTTGACAGTCCTCCTAGTAGGGTATCAACTCAGCGGAAGGTGTTGGTGCACTCCACATGCTCCGGAGTTGCCTTGGGTGAGTTTGCTTTCGACATGTATTGATTGGTATGGCGGGGTTGTGTCCCAACCTTTATAATGTTTATGTACTCTTAGAGACTTGTAGAAAGATGTCATGTAAATAGATTCTTGTATGGCCTTGTCCGCCTTTGTTTTGTGTGTACAAATGATCATGTGGGTCTTATTGGCTCGTATGTCACATATATATAAGTTGGTATATCATGTTGGGTCATCCTATGTCGAGTATTCCCTTATGTTTTATTCTGATTATCTCATGACAGCCCTTCTAGCCCATTTACCCATAATGGTATGATAAGAAAGATATGTTACATTGGTACTCGGTTGAGTAAGACACCGGGTGCCCGTCGCGGCCCTCCGATTTAGGTCGTGACAAACTTGGTATCAGAGCAGTTCTGTCCTAGGGATGTCTACAAGCCATGTCTAGTAGAGTGTTGTTTATAGGTATGTTACACGCCACACTTATAAACAAGAGGCTGCGGGACATTTAGGATGGTTACCTTCCTTTCATGTTCTTGATCATGCGAAAGAGCTGAGTTGTAGGGAATCGAGTCTAACGTATGCGTCAATGTAGGTTGTACAAATATGTCATCGCCTAGAAGAGCGGCAGCTAGACGGGATGTTCACAAAAGATTGGGAGGGGGTATGAGGTGTATGCCCTCTATCAAGACAGAGTCGTCTGAGGACTAGGATGAGTCACTCCCTTAGATAGCCCAAATTCCACCAGTACTAGAGAAGTTGAGAGAGGCTCCAGCATCATTAACTCTGCGAGTTCCACCACCGACCATGTCTATGTAAGAACAACAGTACATGTATTGACGCAGTTCATAGCCTCTCAGGATTGGTGTCACCCGAGGGCTCCTACTTGAATGATCAGGAAATTCACAACCTAAAGAGTTCAGAGAGCAAGCGCCATCTATATTTCCATGAGATGATTCTAATGAAGCTATGAGATGGACTACGCGGGATAGGACAGTTGATGATTACAGAGGACTGCTGGGTGATGGTAGGTTATAGCAGATTGGGTTTGCACATTGACTTGCACGTGATCAGATAAGTAAAGCAATGTTAGACAACTAAAGAATGAGGCTTGCTTGAGTAGGGGAAGTCAAGAATCAAGGATGTTTTGTTGAAATTACTTCGAAGGAGACGAGAAGTGGAATGTTGTGAAAGTTTTTCATGAAACCAAATAGAGTAATATGAGTTAATAGGGAAGACTATTAAGGGACGTAAGTTAAAGTATGGAACTACAATAAGATTTGTAGGCAAGTAAGCTTTGAGGTTATAAAGTAAAATGAGTCACGTTTTCATTAAAAGTGGATTAGTAATTTTAATGTGGATTTTCGAGAGATCAATTTGACCATACAGATGCAAGGTGTCGATATCGGAGGGTGACTTAGGATGAACTAGAACTAAGGTACCAATTAGAAATTCAAAGGACTATCACTCTAGCTAGCATTGTAGTGACATAATGAGTGAATGGGTAAAAGGAGGAAGAGGATTAGTGGGAGAAGAACCCTACAAGGAACTTATAAGGATCTCTTTGACAAGCCACATGAACTAAAGTAAAATAGTCGAAAGAAGGCATGCTAGCAAGAACTTATGACTCGCTACGTATATGGACGCCTATAAATTGTCCCAGAGGAAGAAAGGCTACCCATAGGTCAATAGTAAGCTACCGGGAATATGGAACTACGAAAGGCAGAAAGACGAGTACAACTTCAAAGGTGAAACATTGAACTATTTTCCTAAGGGGAAAGACGAGGTGGTAAAGCACTAAGTCGAGAGCATGTTTGTTTAAGAATGAAAAGATTGGAAGATTGGGACAAAAAGGAGCATAAGTGAATTTAAAATAATGCACGAGTACAAATGATATGGAAAAAAGACGATATTGGTTTATAAATAGACGACAAGCATAGTCAAACACTTTATACATGGGAATGTTAACCTGAAGAATGTGTTGAACTTGGAAGATATCACTCCAAAGGAAATTACTAAGATTGAAAGGACAAGGAAGAATAGTCATAAGGAGTTAGAAAAGGACCAGAGTACGATGACTCCTGAAATTAAAGACAGACCATAGTAATATCTAAATGTTGCAACCATGAAGGATAGTCGAGATTACATCAAGAACAAGAGATTCAGTACGATATTTCAAGGAAAACTCTAAAGAAGAGAANTTGAAATCCCTCTCAAGAAACATGGGTACATAAGATAATTCTAGCAAGTAAAGCGTACAATTCAAATGCTCAAAAACATGTTACAAGCTAAGATGCCAAATTTTATTGAATGATGAGATAATCAATTACCGACTATTGAGTAGTGTACAATAATCACTATAGTAGTATCTATACATGCGGGAGGATCATAAGGATACTTTTTAAACTGCACAGATTATCTCCTTATAAAACATGATGCAGAAGGAAATGTAGATTCCCCATATGGCAGTTTGAAAGACAAAATTATTCGACATGATCTAACGTATCAAGGTATAGAAAAGTCAGCCTATTTCAAGAGTGTTTGTGCTTAGAAACGTCATAGATCGAACCCCAAAACGTGATGATGAGACTTGAGGAAATCTCGAGTTGATAATGAGGCCTTCTTGAAAACTTCGCTCATGAAAAGCATAGTAACTTAATGGGACAAGCTAATCAAGAAACATATAAAGCCGCTCCAAACTACGTAGGAAAGGGGCTAAATTGAATTTTCCCTCAGAATTAGGATCCGTTCATCTGGTTATCATGTTCCAATATTAAAGAAATGCATTAAATGATATACAAGTAGTAGGGGGTCGATCTTAGGATAAGATTCCAGTTGCTATTGATGAATTAGGAATCTATGTTGCAGAAGCACATGATGCTCAGGTTACAGAGAACTTGTCTTACGAAGAGGTTCTAGTTGCAATTTTAGATGGCAGGTCTACAAGTTAGGGACCAACAAAGTGACTTTCGTAATGATATCATGGAGAAATATGAATGTTGAAGGTAAGACATGGGAAGCCGGAGAAGAGATGAATTCTAAGTACCCTTAGTTGGTTCAAATAGAAGTTTTATGATGACTGTAGCTTTGTCATGTATTTTCATAACCCATGCCATGTGATTTTGATTAACACTCATTCTATAATTAACCAATATTCAGAATTGAAGAGTTACAACATATTCAGGAGCATAACTATTTGGACACACGGTATGGGATAGTCATGTTTGCAGAGGAGCCTCTATCGAATTTTCTGCAAAATTTGTAAGGGCTAGCTTCTCCTCTAAGAATCCTTTACATTCGAGGACGAATGTTCCAAAAGGGGGAGGGGGAAGGATGTTACACCCCGTACTTTCATGTTCGAATTCATCTTTAGTGAATCAATATGAGCCGGAGAGTTTAAGGACCTTTATAAATATAATGATGAGTTAAAATAAGTTTTAAGGAAGCATCATGAGGGTTGGAAGGTTATGAAGCTAATCGAATCGAAGAAAATAAGTTTTGTCGAAAGTTGACAAGCTGAGAATGTTATAACATGTACTTTTGGGGTGAGACTAGGGTGATTAACATTATAAAGAGGTTATGCTATGAGTTATTTTAGTCGTATCATAGTCGTGTGTTTGTTTTGAAGTCAAGCGAGTTGTGGAACAAATGTTTGCAAATCTCATCACAAGTTACATTCATAAATGTGATAAATATTAGGTCAAATGTAGCTGAGCTTTTCTCCCAATGTACAAGGAATTAAGGGAACATCCACCTACAAAATTGAAGATTTACGAGTCTAGTTTCCAACGCATAAAGACTTTCATCTATACGACATCGGAGTAGAGAGATATTTATGTTTTTGCGAGACTACGCAAACAACTCCTTATGGGACCCACTTAGGCGGTTGAGATATCTTGATATATATGTGATGACTATAGCATGTTTTCACTCATCCCTCTATTCAGACCATAGGCACCTAAAACACTTCTCTCAAAATTCTCTCATGACCCAAGACCCAAACAAAGGACAAACAACACAAATCAAGTGTCGGAAATCTCGTTGCGCAAGTGAGTTTCTTGTTCTTCTTGTGGTTGCTGATTTTGGTGTAGTTCCAGCTCATGTGGGTTTTTTTAAATGTTCTAAGTTCTGTAAAATAATCTCCCATGGTTTTCATATCAAACCTAGGTTACTTCAAGTCTTCGAAATGGATTACACCATATTTCAACATCATAAGTTAGCTCTAGTGAAGAACAACACCTCTTTGAGGTTGTGTTGTTATTGAGGATTGGTGTAAGCAGTGTTTGGCTGAAATTCCTGGTGATTGCTACTGGTTTCGGTATGTATAATACTCTACTACATGTGATTGAAGTTGTTTGTATGTTGGTTGCATTATTTGAGCAAGATACTACAAGAGGAGACTTGAAATAGTTTGAGATGTTATTGTTCTTAATGGACTATTTTGGAAAGGTTATTTCCATGAACTTTAAATGGTTGGAGGAAACCTTGGAAAAATGACTTGTTTATGCTGTTATCTTCATGAATATATTGTCTATATGTCAAACTTGTTGTTGGTATTGTGAATAAGAAGATAAAAGATAACATAACAATTGAGAGTTGTACTTGTCATTGCTGTTGGATTGTTGGGCTGTTTGAGTGTGAATTAGTTGATTAATAGGAGGCTGGAAGTCCTCCGATTGTGCTTAGTATCATGCTGGACATGTTGTTAAATTAACTAATGTATTATAATGGGATTTAAGAGAACTAAAGATATTCAATCCGAGCTTGCCGCTCCTCGTGATATTCCGATGACTTGTTAATGAAATATTTGGTACCCTATTGCTGATGGTGTTCTTATCGTATTGCTGGTTTTTGTTATTGTATATGGTATTGGAGGACTCCCTTGTAACATGGGAGTTGCTGCCCGGTTTTGCGTAAGCTATACGACTACCCAAATACGATGGTATGATATTATATGTTGACGACAATATCATTTCACTTGTAGTAGACACATGAAGTTGTGTTGAACTTGGTGGAGGAATAAGGAAGATATCATGCAGGTATGTGAAGGCACTTCTTTCTTTCTTTTGGTATGACCTAAAGTGAAATGAACGTAAATGATATGCTATTTCATAACGGATCTACTCCTAGCAACTAAGGTTGTCCATGTTGTTCTTTCCTTATAAAGTTATTCTAAACAAGTATGTATGATCCTTGAATCCTATTGAGGTTCATATTGATGGTGTGGATGTCCATAATGTAAATCGAAGGTGCGATGACCTTACGTCACTTTGAAAGGTTTAGAACATGATTCCATGAGTCCATCATGCATTATATATATGTATCTATTTTATTCTACTGAACCGCACTGTAGTCGGCCGAGTACGGCACTTATTGTGCAATCACTGATCAGTTGGGTATTACCGAGCTCCACGTGGCCGGGTAGGATTCTACCAAGCCTTATGATGGTCGGGTACATTTTTATCGTGTCCTCTTCGAGGTAGGGTACGATATGATGATGATGATGCCCGCCGAGGCGTATGTTTTAAAAGTATATGTATATATATGTATCATGCATTTCATATCAATCACCCTCAGAGGCACTCAGATGTTACATGTTGTATCTTCTCTATCTCTCTTTACATTATTGTTCTTATTTATGTTTTTCTGCCTTACATACTCGATACTTTATTCGTACTGACGTCCCTTTTGCCTGGGGACGCTACGGGTTGACAGTCCTCCTAGTAGGCTATCAGCTCAACCGAAGATGTTGGTGCACTCCACTTGCTCTAGAGTTTCTTATTTGGTCAGTTTGCTTTGGACATGTATTGATTGGTATGGCGGGGCCTTGTCCCAACGTTTATGATATTTATGTACTTCTTATAGGCTTGTAGACAGATGTCATGTATATAGATACTTGTATGGCCTTGTCCGCCTATGTTTTGTGCGTACAAATGATCATGTCAGCCTTATTGGCCCGTGTGCCACATATATAAGTTTGTATATCATGTTGGGTCATCCTATGTCTAGTTTTCCCTTATGCTTTATTCTGATTATCTCATGACAGCCCTTCTGGCGCATTTACCCATAATGGTATGATAAGAAAGATATGTTACGTTAGTACTCGGTAGAGTAAGGCACCGGATGCCTGTACGGCCCTCCGATTTGGGCCGCGACACATTCCCACTGTCGCCCCTTTCAAACTGGTCATAATCTTTATGCATCTCACCAAAGTAAGGAGAATTATCCTTTTGCTTATGCTGAAAATGAGAAATTAACAGTTTTATTATTATGTATATTACAAGAATATTATGTGCACTAAAAGTAAAGAATGGAATAGTATGCTATAATCATATATTGCATCTTTCAACAATATAGCATTATATTATATAAAAGAACAATACCGTTGAATTTCCCTCTGGTTTCATTGACTGCCTACCAATAGCTGCAAGCACCTCCTCAAACTTGGTCTCTACAAAAAGCTCCAAACCTTGTAACTCCTTCATTACCTCATCATTGGTTGGTTCAGAATCACCTCCAGAACTTTGATGCATACTTTGTGTCTTTGGCAATTGAGTGCCAAAAACCTGAAAGCTATCAGGCTGACTATCAGTTCAATCAACTTTAATTTCAAAGTTTAGACCATGCACATCAAATAGTTGCTTCTCAACATCAGTTGAGGTGATGTTCGTTAGCTGCAATTATTAATGACACTAGTTAGAAATAGAAATGATAATAAAACATGAAAAGATGCAATAAAAGTATAAGTAGTAGAAAAGATCCCTATTACCATATGATACAAATATGATATACATGTATACCAACAGAGTATATCATTGCTCTGGGATATTTCTACAAGTACCTGAGACTAAACTACAGTACCAAAACATTAAAAGATGCAATAAAAGTATGAGAAAACTAAAAGTATAAGTAGCAGAAAAGATCCCTATTACCATATGATACAAATATGGTATACATGTATACCAACTGATACCAATATGGTATACATGTATACCAACAGAGTATATCATTATTCTGGGATGTTGCTACAACTACCTGTAACTAAACTACTGTACAAAAACATTAAAAGATGCAATACAAGTATGAGAAAATTAAAAGTATAAGTAGCAATAAAAGTATAAGTAGCAGAAACGATCCCCATGGTATGATACCAATATGGTACACATGTATACCAACAAAGTATATCATTGCTCTGGGATATTGCTACAACTACGTGTGACTAAACTACTGTACTAAAACATTAAACGATGCAATAAAGGTATGAGAAAATTATCTGCTCGCATTACAAGCTAAATATTTGCAAAGCAACTTGCTCATTCCGTAGTTGATCTTTTACTACCCAATTCAGAATTTGTGGAAGGTTGTTTCTAATATGATCAGCAAAGCGACCATCCAAACTTGGGCAGCATTCATACAACCAAATCTGTAAAGCCAAAGGGAAGCCACTGAGTCTATAAGAAGAAGGCTTATCTTGAAACTTGTTGGAACACGAGTCGATTGTAGATTTATAAACATCTATACCCCAAGGATAATTATTAAAATTACCGCACTCAACCTGGTCAATGTAAGACCGTTAAATAGCCTTTGTTTTGATCATAGAAAGTAAGAGGCTTTTCACAAAGTAAAGAACTGCTATCTTCAACGTATCATCATCTGTCTCCCATTTCGTCTTCGTAAAACAGTCTACTAGTTGGGCCAATGTCACAGATGCAGTCCCAAAATATTTTGAAATCAACCTTTTCTCTGGTACGCTCTCTATACTTGTATCACCCTTACATTTTAACCTAGTAATGAGTGCAAATTCACCCAAATTAAAGCGCAACCTAGACTCACTCACTACAAACCGTATCTCATTTTTTACCTCATGATGTACTTCTCTAATAAGTAAATGGTGCATAACCCGAATCTGCACAATAACTGGTGGCAGATCCAAAAAATATCCAAAGCATGTTTTCTTAAATATTTGAAGTTGCGTACTTTGTTTTAATTCTCTTTCAATAGACGAATGACATGGCTGTTGGTATCCCAATCTACCTTTGGTTTATAATCTATGTCCAAACAATGCAAAACATGTTCATATAAATAATTTCAGAAATAGAATTCACTTAAAAATTCAACTAAAACAACCAAAAAATATTGCAGCTACCATATGATACCAACATGGCATATAACTATACCAACAGGTATACAGTTCTACCGGCTAATTTCCGGCTACTATAAATGACTATAGTACTATTACACAACACACATGCATAAAGAGAAAAATAAAAAAGGTATGCAGCTATAAAGTATTTTCAAGATATTGTACAATACTACTATTGTTAAAGGAAAATCAAATAGTATACCAATTAAATGTAACCAATACAACCACAAAAGGATCCAAAAACATATGATACCAATATATCAATATAGTATATAGCTATACTAACATGGTATATAGTTGTACGGGGTTGTTCCAACAACCGCCTATAACTATAAAAACTATTGCATACATATACTCTCTGTCCATATGCACAAGGGAATCTCAACAATGCAAAACATGATCATATAAATAATTTCAGAAATAGAATTCACTTAAAAATGCAGTTAAAACAATCAAAAAATATTACAACTACCATATGATACCAATATGGCATATAATTATAGTAACAGGGTATACAGTTCTACTGGTTAACTCCTTCCAACTATATATGACTATTATAATATTACATAACACACATGCATAAAGAGAAAAATAAAAAAATAGACCACATATTAATATAATAAAGTATTTTAAGATATTGTACTATACTACTAATATTAAAGAAAAGTCAAATAACGTACCAATTAAATGAACTTAATACAGCCAAAAAGGCATGATACCAATATAGTATATAACTATACCAACAGGGTATATAGTTGTATTGGGTCGTTCCCGTAACTGAGGTTCCAACAAACATGTGATACCAATATATTATATAGCTATACCAACAGGATATACAGTTGTACGGGGTCGTTCCCAGTTTCCACAACTGACTATAACTATAAAAACTATTATATAATACAAAAGCATACCAGAAAATAAAAAAATAACAATGTACTATATATTCAAAAGCACATATCCAAATTTAAAGAAAATTACCTTCTTGGGTGCTACACCAATTTTTCTCTTCTTTATTTGAGAACCGTCACTACAATCAACATCGACTGATTCAGTCTCTATTTCAGGCACGATTCACGCCGACTTCCCCCTAACTCAGAATCCTCAACAAATTTAGCTTTTCCCTTATCATTCACCGCAACACCTACTATAACTGGTTTGGAATTTGTTTCGGGTAATGATTGGTAGGTAGTTTCATCGACTAATGAAGCATCAATATTGTTTCCTTTACCCCCTTTAATTATACATTTTCAACTGTGTTTTCAATACGACTACTACTAGGGTCATGGCTAAACACAGACAGAGAATCAAACAATAATACAAAACTAGGGCCGGACATGACTGAGGCAATGGATTCAACAGCTACTTGGTTTGAAGAATGATTTTGTACACGGCGCCACCATCTACGTGCACAATGCTTCCAACCCATACTGAAAACAACAACCCACAGACATTTATTCACAAAAGTACAAAGAAAAACACAAAAAGCCTATGATTTTGAAAACCCACTTTCTCAAAATGTACTTTCACGTCCAAACATTTTGCCCAGAAATTACTATTAGAAGAAGATAGAACGAAATCTGAAGAAAACTTCAAAAGTAGAATCAGCAAATATTGGGTAAAATATGTGTTCTCATGGTTTGGCTATGGAGGTTTTGAAACGAAGGAAACGACTGTAGCGTTAAAGGAGGAAAACAAATTAAATGAGGCATTAAATGAGGGTGGGTATGAGAATCCGCTAATTGCGTGGGCTGCTGGGTGAATAGCATGGGTTGGGTATGGAAATCCGCTAATGGGTGGGCGGGGTAAATAGTCTGGACCGCATGAGTAGGAAAAGTAAATAGTTTGGACCTGGGTATTAAAGGGTAAATAGTTTGAGCTTAATAGGTATAAAGTGAGATTTTCTCTATCACAACACCAACTTTCATTAAAGGATAGTATGCACAACACCAACTTTCATTCTTACAAAAGCTTTATTTACAGTTACCAAATTATTGCAAATTCATAGTTAAAAGAGAAAACATCCAACAATTCCAACAACATTTTTAGTTAGTTTTAACCCACTCAAAACACAACCCACAGTATGTCTTTTGAGCCTCTAAGTGAACCAGAGTACAATATGGAAGTGTCGGCGACAAGGGACAAAGTAGAATAGGGATCACTGAATCAGCTAAGAAGAGGTATGCCTATAAAGAACCTGAACCACCTGTTGTGGAACCACCTGCATCCATTGAAGATGCAGCATCCTTGGCAGGATGTTAGTACATATGGAATAGTACTTGTATGTAAAGCTAATATCCTTTCATGAAATAGAATGCCAATATAAGAAGGGGAAAACCATGAAAGCAACATGGAAAAACCAATGATATCCAAATGCCAAGTTAAAACATAACAATTAATTAATATTTTTGGTTAGGAGATCATTAGCCTCCGATCATCACACCATGCACGAGGCATGCAGTTCGATCACAACTCGATCGGCTGATCCATCTCCCCACGAATGAATGTGGATCGACATGGTGATGCAAACAAAATACAATAATAAGAAGGGGAACCACCATGGGCGCGACATGGTATCCGATCACCACCAGATCGGCTAGGTTGTCTCCTCACATATGCTGTGTGAGCCGACATCCAAGGATAGCAACAAGCTTATCCCAATTAAGGGGAATAATCTCAGCATATCAAACTCATCCCAATAAAGGGGAATAACTTCAATCAACTCCTACACCGGCACGTGTAGTTTCAGGTGTGGGCCGTTACAATCCACCCTTCCTCGCTAATGATACTCCAAAAAATATATTTTGTTGTATACAAAGAAATAGAAATGTAAATGTATTCATATTATAGCCTTTCATACCATATATAGCTTCATTAGCACTTTTAAAAATTCACAACATCATTATTTCATTGGCTCTCTTGGCCATACATAAAGTTCTTTGTTCATGGCACGTTGGCCGTATTTCATATTTCACATTTATATTTCTTTAGTTCCAAGGATCGTTATCATAAACATCAACATATAGGATATTCTAGAAATCTTGGCTTTAAGTTCATTAGTAATGAAGGCTTTAAACACATTGGGTTTCTT
>AWOL01S0055725.1:16983-33277 GCA_000715115.1 Nicotiana otophora | reverse complement strand
ATATCCACGCCTATTCGAGACTCCAGGTATGTTTCTAGACCCGTTCGAGGACGAACGGATGTTAAAGAGGGGGAGGATGTAATGATCCAGCCGGTCGTTTCGAGAGTTATAGCCCCATGTTCCCTATTTCTACTTCTTTTTATGTTATTAAGCTATATTATGTTATATCGGGTTAGTTGGTTCGAGACCGGAGTGGTTTCAGAGTGAATTGAGACACTTAGTCTTTTAAGTAGAAACTTAAGTTGGAAAAGTCAACCGGATGTTGACCTATGTGTAAATGATCTCGGATTCGAATTCTGATAATTTCAATAGCTCCGTATTGTGATTTTGGGCTTAGGAGCGTGTCCAGAATATTATTTGGAAGTCCGTAGAGGAATTAAGCTTGAAATGCCGAAAGTTTAATTTTTGAGAAACTTTGACCGGGGGGTTGACTTTATATCGGGTCGGAACCCGATTCTTAAAATTGGAACACCTCTGTTATGTTATTTATGACTTGTGTGCAAAATTTGAGGTCAATCGGACATGATTTGATAGGTTCCGGAGTCATTTGTAGAAATTAGAAATTTCAAAGTTCATTAGACTTGAATTGGGGTGCAATTCATGATTTTAGCGTTATTTGAGGTGATTTGATGGTTCGACTAAGTTCGTATGTTGTTTTAGGACTTGTTGGTATATTTGGTCGAGGTCCCGATGGGCTCGGGTGAGTTTTGGATGGTTAATAGATCAAAACTTTGGACTTGAATAACTGTTGGAATTTTCTGATATCTGATAATATTTTCCTTCTACTCGATCGCGTGAATGCGTTTGCTATCGCGTAGGCTTAGTTGGTCAGTGAGGATTTTTTTTCTATGCGATCGCATGGGGATATCTGCGATCACATAGGGTTAATGTGAGGCAGTGGCAATTTGTGCTTCGCGATCGCGTGGACTAGTCCGCGATCGCATATGTCTGTGATGTTGTGCATCGCGATCGCGTAGAGTAAAATCTGGGCGATGAAAATTGTTCTTCGCGATCGCGTGGACTAGTCCGCGATCGCATATGTCTGTGATGTTGTGCATCGCGATCGCGTAGAGTAAAATCTGGGCGATGAAAATTGTTCTTCGCGATCGCGTGGGAATGTTCGCGATTGCGTAGAGCAAATGTCTGGGCAGAGAGTTTAAGTTCTGAAAATGGGACTTCAGTTTTTGACGATTTGGAGCTCGGATTTAAGGCGATTTTGGGTGATTTTTAGAGAAAACAACGGGATAAGTGTTCTTAAGTCAATATTGGTTAAATTACCTGAATTTATGGTTGTTTTTATCATTTAATTATTGAGTTGAGTTTGGAAAATTTGAAAAACCTCTTGGTTTAAATTGAAGATTTGTGGGTCGAGTTGTGGTCGGATTTTGGTAAAATTGGTATGGTTAGACTCGTGGTTGAATGGGCTTCCGGATTTTGTAACTTTTGTCGAATTCCGAGACGTGGCCCCCATGGGCGATTTTTGAGTTAATTTTCGAATTTTTATGGAACATCATTATTTTCTTATGGGATTAATTTCAATGAATTTTATTGACTGAAACGAATTATTTATGACCAGATTCGAGGCGTTTGAAGACCAATTCACGAGGAAAGGACATTGCAGAATAAGAATTTCACGGGTTGAGATAAGTAACGATTGTAAATCTAGTCCTGAGGGTATGAAACCCCTGATTTTGTGTCATTTTACTACTTTGAGGTGGCGCACATGCTAGGCGACAGGCGTGTGGGCGTGCACCATTAGGGATTGGAGACTTGGTCCGTCCCGTAGCAACTGTAAAGTTACATATTTTGTTGAAACTATATGATACTTATATGGTTTAGAAAGAGTTTCTATAAATTTGACTAAATGCCATGGTTGGGCCTTGTGCCAGTGCTGTTTGGACCCTTAGGGGCCTTTTCTTACTATCCTCTCATTGTTTTAGCTTGAAAATCTATACTCAGTTATGTTTATACTTGTTTAACGTATAATTCAGTTTTATGACTCTATTTTTATGCATATAAATGTTTTGGGCCGAATGCCTTATTTTACTGAACTGCCCGAGTGGCTTGAGAGGTTTATGACTGAGTGAGGCTGAGGGCCTGATTTGTGAGGATATTTATGGGATCGGGCTGCACGCCGCAGTATGTTTGATATCAGCCGAGGGCTTGATTGTGAGGATGAGTGTGGATCGGGGCTGCCCGCCTGCAGCATACTTTATTATTATAGCACGTGAGTTGTCCATGCAGCACGTAAATTGTCTGTGCAGATTATAACGTTGGGCTGAAGGAGCCCGTCTGGAATCTATACATACCTCCAGTAAGCGCAGGTACCTACTGAGTGCGAGTACCGAGTGCTGAGTGACTTGGAGGCATGAGTGATTGTGAGGTATGCCCGAGTGGCAAGAGTGATTGTGAGGTATGCCCGAGTGGCACGAGTGACTGTAAGGTTTGCCCGAGGGGCTGTATATGAGTGATGTTTTGCCCGATGGGCTGTTTATGTTTTCATCATTTTTACTCACCTTTGCATTTCTCCTCTATCTGAAAACTGTTGAAAAATATCTTTAAATAATTTTTACTGGAACTGGGCTAAACGAGATGTTTTGATTTAAACCCTGATTTTAAAAGCATGTGGTATTTTACTGAGATTTTCTGATATGAATGTTATATGTTTTATTGCTCGTCGCTACTGCTCAGTCTTTATTTATTGTTGTTACTTACTGAGTTGGCGTACTCACGTTACTCCCTGTACCTTGTGTGCAGATTCAGGTGTAGCCGGACACGGTAGCGGTTATTGATTGTTCTGGTTGCAGATTTTCTTAGAGATAGCAAGGTAGCTATTTGGCGATCGCAACCCCTGTTCTTCTCCCTCTTATCTTATTCTAGTTGTATTTAGCTATTTTTCATGTTGAGTTAGTCTTGATATTGTTAGACAGATTGTAGTAGATGCTCATGACTAGTGACACCCCGATGTCGGACTTTTTCTTCCGCACTTTTATTTTGATTGGAACTCCTTTATGAAGGTTTTTATGTTAAATAATATTGGAATTATCTTTGAAATAAAAATATCGGTTTGTTTTGGAAATGAGTCGGCTTGCCTAATTCTACGATAGGCGCCATCACGACAGGGGTTAGTTTGGGTCGTGACACCTCCACATTAGTATAACCCTTTCATGATACTCAAGTACTGTTGGTTATTATATTTTTTTAATGTATTTACTTACGTATTCCATGTATGATTGTATGTATAGAATATTGTTTCTAATGACTTTCTCTCTTTCTTTTAAACATGTACTGTTGACACTCAATTTTGACCTTCCGTATTTTAAAAATTAACTTCTGCAAGCTTCCTAATAAAAAATAATAAAAATATAATTTTTTGCATATTATTTAGCTTTAATGCAATTTATTGATAATTATTCTTATTTTTACAAAATATGAGAATTTTCATCATTTTATTGCAATTCGTTAAATACTATCGATTGTGTGCATTTTTCTAATTTTAAGCAGTTTATTGATAATTCTCCTATTTTTTAAATATTAAAATTGTCTATCAATTTATTATTTTTGCAAAATAATAACAATAATTATTACAACACTATTTCAGTAATTGACATTTTCAAATAATTACCGTCAACATCCGATGTGATAAAATATTTGTTGTGATAAAATATTTGATGTAATTAAACATTGACGCGACTAGATGTTGATGTGATTTGACAATAATGTGACAAGTCATAGTGATATGACATGACATGCTCTTACCATATGGGTAAAATCCTTTTACCCAAACCCATCTATTTTGTCCTATATCCAAACCTTAACTCTAAGCTTCTACCTCATACACTCTACACACACCCCACTTAATTTTTACAATATACAAAATATCCCCATCAGATTTTTTAGTTCTCCCAACCCTAAAAAACCTCTCATTTTCCATCTCTCTAATCTAGAGATGACAGCCGCCTGCCATAAGGGGAATATCTCTCATTTTTGAGAGATTCCAGCCTCTCGTCGCCCCTCCACGTTGCCTCCCGCCGCGTTTGATCGCCAGCGATGGCTGTCAAAGTCCCGTCGTCCCTCTCTCTCTAGCTCAAAACCTAGTGGTTTTATTTGTTGGTTGAGTTTTAACCGGAAAAGGCTTAACTCCGGCGACCTCATTCGTCTTTAGATCTAATGTTTATCGTTTGATGCTATGTCCTCGATTGTTTGAGCCTTAAATTTGTTGGTTTTCTTGATGCTCGCCGGAAGTCTTCAGATCTGACCGGAACTTGACATTTTCGGCGACCCTTTACTATCCTGGAATGGCTTTATCATTTCGCTGCTACTGTTTTATTTCATTTTATTTCATGTTTTGGAGTTTGGTATGTTAATAGTGGTTGCCGGCGATGTGTTCAGGCCGGACTTATGATTTTACGGCGACCACCATTGAAACCGGCGAACCTTTCATCGTCGCACTTAGCTTGTGCTATTTCAGTCTTCTTGACATTTCCCTATGACTGTTTGTGTGCGTTTGGTTGTGATAACACTTTGTTACTATTGTTTTGTTACTGGGATCCGCTTTAAGGTCGATGTTTCAGCTCGTTTGACTTATTGTTGCTTGCAGATTTTTCCTCCATGGTTTAAGACTCCTTGTAGCCCTCTATGGCTTACTGTTTCTTGCCATTATGATCCCAAATGGATACCGTTATGTTGGCTAGAAATGTTTGCCATTGATGCTGCCCCTTTTGATTCAAGATTGTATTAACGGTGGGTTTGGCAATGTGTTCCGACGATTAATCTCGCTTATTTATTCACTTTGTTACATTACTGACGGTCCTTTCTTTCGAAAAGGGGGACAATGTTGCACTTGTCGGAGGTTACGAATTGAGTAAATTTAATATGAAATAGGGGTCGATGAGAATTATTTTTTGAGGCCACGACGTCCCGAATGACCTTCGGATTGGGCCCGAAAGAACGAGGTGACGATGATAAACATTGAAAAATAGTAGAGTAGGACGTGATGAACCAACAACCTATGGAAGGTGACACGGTTGGCCACCAAAGTCGCTATCGATGCGGTTTTCGTTCTCATGTCTAGACGGATATTGAAAAATACGTATCTGAGCTTCCTATTGTCAAAATCTAATTTTTTCGATAAGTCATGGTGGCGCCTAACGTCGCTGCTAGACAAGCCAACGGTGAACTAGCTATGTAATAGTTCTTTTTAATAATTTCAAAGTAATTGAATTTTTATTTATTAAGAAAATAAGAAGATGAAAAACTTAATAAAGTAAGCGTAAGCTCATAAAGGAACAAGTACAATGATATAAATACCTAAAAATCATCAAATGTTTACTAGAATATTTTCAAGATTTGGTGTTACAAATGTATGAGCAATTAGTAGAATATACAAAACACTATGCTATTATTTGAAACATAGTAGACAGAAAGTAAATATAAAAGAGACTCAGGGTGTTGCAGAACAGACTCAGAAAGCAGCTCACCACTAAGCCTCGGGATAACAGGGTGCGCGTCTGAATGGACACCAGATGCACCTGCCTCAGACTCTGCTTGATTAGTGCAGAAGTGTAGCGTGAGTATATACACAACATGTACCCAATAAGTATCCAGTCTAACCTCGAAGAATTAGTAATGAGGGGTCGACATCGACACTTAATATGAGCCAATAATAAAATATAAAAATACTAAACAGGCATGGAATATATGAATAATAAAAAATAACTCAATAGCAAGCAGTGAATAAATGATTATTTAACTGATAGTAAATTCCAAAAATCTTCATCTAACACATACTAGTTCCAAATCAACTTCGGTCATTAAATAGATTATAACCTCTCAAGCCATAACATAATATCAAGTGTAATCGGGCTCTGAGTATCATCACGTACGATTTATGCCGAGGTCGTATGATCCGATCCAAAATACTGTGTGCACTGCCGAGGGTCGAACATCATGAACCATAGATGCATCTATTATTCTGCCGAGGCGAACGACCCGCTCCCATAAAAATTTCATAATTTAGCTATTAAAGTAATTACCCAACCCAAATTGAAAGATTCATAAAATTCGTCCCGAGGCCCATGTGCTCGGATTCCGAAAATTTTCGAAGATAAATATTATCCATAGCCTTACAAACTCAAATATATAATTTTACTTAATTTCATATATAATTTCATGGTCAAATCCCATTTTTACCAAAACCCTAGGTTCTTCACAAATTCCATAAATTTTCATAATCTTTCCATGTTTAATCTACCTAAAACCCGCATAATTAGCTTGAAAATGGGTGGGAGTTACTTACCTTAGGATATTGATGAGAATCTCCCCTCAAATGTGCACTTAAAATCGCCCAAGATCAAATGAAATGTGAGGGAAAATGGCCTAAGTCTCGGATTTAAAACCCTCACTGAACAACGACTTTCACGCATGCGGCCATTTGATCGCATCTACGAAACCGCCGGTGCGGTCAAAAGGTCGCACCTGTGACCCCCACTGCCTCCAGCTTCCTCGCTTCTGCGGACGGGGAGACGCTTCTGCAAGTCCGCTTCTGCAAGTCCGCTTCTGCGGACTTCTTCCGCTTCTGCGGACTTCTTCCGCTTCTGTGGATTCGCTTCTGCGAATTCCTCCCGCTTCTTCGACCCACAGCCGGCCAACCCAAGTCTGCATATGCGGAGCCTCGATCTCTTTTGACGGTGCACAGATGCGGAACAACCCTCGCACCTGCGACCACCCATCTCCAGCCTCAGGTCCGCTTCTGCGACCACTGGGCCGCTTTCGCGAGGTCGCACCTGCGGCCAAAATCCTGCAGGTGCTAACGCACCAGAACTGGAGCACCAGCAGCTCCCCCAAGCCAATTCTGCGTCCGATTCCAATCGGTTTCACACCCGGGGCCCCCCGGGACCCCATCCAATCACACTCACACATCCAACAACATAATACGGACATGTTCACGCGATAGAAACACCAAAATAATATCTAGAATTATGAATCGGACACCAAAGCGCATAAATTCAACATGAAACTCAAAAACCTCTAAAAACACTTCAACGCGTCCGATTCTTATCAAATCAACTCGGAATAACGCACAATTTTGCGTGCAAGTCATAAATCACCATACAGAACTACTCCCAGATTTGGAATCCCAAACGGATCTCGATAACACCAAAACCTACTCTAAACCAAACTTAAAGAACTTGAAAATCTTCAATGTGCCAACTTCCAATATTAAGCGCCGAAACGTTCTCGGGTTATCCAAAACCTGATCCGAACATACGCCCAAGTCCAAAGTCATCATACGAACCTATTGGGACCGTCAAATCCCGGTTCCGAGGTCGTTTACTCAAAATATTGACTCAAGTCAAACTTAATCATTTTTAAGCCAATATTAAGGAACTAAGTGTTCCTATTACAACCCGAACTCTTCCAAACCCGAACTAACCCTCCTCCCAAGACATAAAATAGTAAAAGCACATACGGGGAGTCTTATTTAAGGGAACAAGGATTTAGAAAGCAAAATAACCGGTCGGGTCCTAACATTCTCCACCTCTTAAACAAACGTTCGTTCTCAAACGGGTCTAGAATCGTATCTGGATTGCCGAATAAGTGTGGGTATCTTCTATGCATGTCCTCCTTGGCCTGCCAAGTCGCCTCCTCAACTGGTTGACCCCTCCACTGAACCTTTACCGCAGAAATCTTCTTGGACCTCAACTGGCGAACCTGCCTGTCAACAATGGCAACTGGCTTCTCCTCATAACCCAGGCTCTCATATAGCTGAACCCTACTGTAGTCTAACACATGCGACCTGTCGGCATAATACTTCCGAAGAATAGACACATGAAAAATCGGATGAACTCCCGATAGATTCTGAGGCAGATCAAGCTCATAAGCAACCTCCCCAACTCGCCTAAATACCTCAAATGGGCCTATAAACCTTGGGCTCAACTTGCTCTTCTTCTCGAACATCATGATTCCCTTCATCGGCGAGACTTTCAAGATAACCTTCTCGCCCACCATAAATGATAAATCACGTGCCTTCTAATCCGCGTAACTCTTCTGTCTGGACTGTGCCATGCCAAGTCGCTCCTGAATCAACTTTACCTTTTCCAAGTCATCCTTTACCAAATCAGTACCATATAACTTAGCCTCGCCGGGATCAAACCATCCGATCGGCAAACGACATCGCCAACCATATAAAGCTTCAAATGGAGCCATGTCCATGCTAGACTGATAACTGTTGTTGTAAGCGAAATTAGCCAAAGGCAAGAATCGATCCCACTGCCCTCCAAAGTCAATCACACATGCTTTGGGCATATCCTACATGATCTGAACCGTCCGCTCTGACTGCCCGTCAGATTGCAGGTGAGAGATTGTGTTGAGCTCTACTTGGGTCCCCACGTCACTCTGTACTGCCCTCCAGAAATGTGAAGTAAATTGAGGGCCTCTATCAAATATGATGGAAATAGATACACCATGCAACCGAACAATCTCCTGAATGTAAATCTGGCCAATCGCTTTGAGGAATACGTAGTCACAACCGGAATGAAGTGTGCTGACTTGGTCAACCTATCGATAATGACCCAAACTGCATCAAACTTCCTCAAGGTCTGTGGCAACCCAACTACGCAGTCCATAGTGATGCGCACCCATTTCCACTCAGGTAGAACCATCTGCTGGAGTAGACCACCTAGCCTTTGATGTTCATACTTAACCTGCTGGCAATTTAGGCACCTCACAACATACTCAACTATGTCCTTCTTCATCCGCCACCACCAATAATGCTGCCTCAGGTCGTGATACATCTTCGTAGCACCTGGATGAATAGAATACCGAGAACTGTGTGCCTCCTCTAGAATCTTCTTCCTCAATTAACCAACATTAGTAACACATAGATGACCCTGGGGTCGCAAAACACCATCCTCACCGATAATAACCTTCTTGGCACCACCTTGTAGTACTGTGTCTCTGAGAACAACAAGTGCAGATCGTCGTACTTACGAGCCTTAATATGCTCGAATAGTGAAGACTGAGCGACGACGCAAGCAAGAAATCGGCTGGGCTCTGAAATATCCAACCTCACAAGTCTGTTAGCCAAGGACTGAATGTCCAAAGCTAATGGCATCTCCTCTGCTGAAATGAATGCCAAACTATCCATACTCTCCGCCTTTCTGCTCAAGGAATCCGCAACCATATTCGCCTTGCTCGGATAATAAAGGATGGTAATATCATAATATTTTAGTAACTCAAGCCACCTGCACTGCCTCAAATTAAAATCCTTCCGCTTGAACAAATACTGCAAGCTACGATGATCGGTATAAACCTCACACGACACCCAATAGAGATAATGCCTCCAGATCTTAAGAGCATGAACTATCGTGGCCAACTCCAAATTGTGCATGGGGTAATTCTTCTCGTGGGGCTTCAGCTGACATGAAGCATTTGCATAAACTCGCCCCTCCTGCATCAATACAAAACCCAGGCCAACTCGTGAAGCATCGTAATACACAACATACATCCCAGAACCGGAAAGTAACACTAACACCGGTGCTGAAGTCAAGGAGGTCTTGAGCTTCTGAAATCTCGCCTCCCAATCATCGGACCATCGGAACGGAGCACCCTTCTGGGTCAATCTAGTCAAAAGTGCTGCAATAGATGAGAAGCCCTCCACAAACCGGCGATAATAACCTGCTAACCCCAAGAAGCTCCTGATCTTGGTCGCTGTGGTAGGACGAGGCCAACTCTGAACTGCCTCGATCTTTCTCGGATCTACCTTATTACCCTCGCCTGATAAAACATACCCGAAGAATGCCACAGAATCTAACTAGAACTCACACTTGGATAACTTAGCATAAAGCTTCTATTCCCGCAAGGTTTGAAGCACCACTCTCAAATGCTTCTCATCCTCCTCTATGCTATGCGAGTAGATCAATATGTCATCACTGAAGACAATGACAAATGAGTCAATATATGGCCTGAACACCCGGTTCATAAAATCCATAAACGCCATCGGAGCATTAGTCAAGACGAAGGACATCACTAGGAAGTCATAGTGGCCATATCTAGTCCGAAAAGCTGTCTTCGGAACATCCGAATCACAAATCTTCAACTGATGGTACCCCGATATCACATCGGTCTTAGAGAATACCCTGGCACCCTGTAATTGGTCAAACAAACCATCTATACACGGCAATGGGTAGTTGTTCTTAATGGTAACTTTGTTCTTAATGGTAACTTTGTTCAACTGGTGGTAATCAATGTACATCCACATAGTCCCATCTTTCTTCTTCACGAACAACATCGGTGTACCACAAGGCGACACACTTGGTCTGACGAACCCATTTGCTAGCAACTCCTCAAGTTGCTCTTTCAACTTCTTCAACTCTCTCAGATCCATGCAGTACGATGGAATAGGGATAGGCTGGGTACCTGGAGCCAAATCAATACAACAAATCAATATCATGATCTGATGGCATGCCTGGTAGATCAGAAGGAAACACATCGGAGAACTCCCGGACCATGGGCACTAATTTAATCACAGGAGTCTCTATAGTAGTATCTTGAACATAAGCTAGATAAGCCAAACAACCCTTCTCGACCATGTGTCGAGCCTTCAGAAAAGAGATAACTCGACTAGATGCACTCACAAACGAACCTTTCCACTCCAATCTAGGCAAATTTAGAATCACCAAGGTAATAGTCTTGGCATGGCAATCAAGGATGGCGTGATATGGAGACAACCAGTCCATGCCTAGGATGATATCAAAGTCAGTCATGTCGAGCAACAGAAGATTCACTCTAGTCTCAAAACCACAGAAAGTCATGATACATGACCGGTATATCTGATCCACAACAATAGAATCGCCTACTGGCGTGGACACATATACATGAGTACCGAAGGACTCGCGAGGAACACCTAGAAAATGAGCAAACAGAGATGAAACATATGAATATGTAGACTTTGGATCAAATAGTACTGAAGCATCTCTACCGTAGACAGAATTAATACCTGTGATCACGGCATCTAAGGCCATTGTATCTGGTCTGTCTGGAAAAGCATAGAACTTAGTTGGAGCGCCACCTAACTAGCCTCCACCTCTAGGACGGCCCCTACCCACCTACCCTCCGTCTCTGGGTGGCCGAACGGCTGGCGCGACTGCTGGTACTGTAATCATAGGTTGATGACCCTGCTGTACTGCCTTGCCCTGAATTCTTGTACAAAATCTCTTCAGCTGGCCAAGATCCCTACACTCGTAACAACCCCTCGAAATGGTGGACTGTTGACCTGAAGTCTAACCCTGATGGCATGAATACCCACTGGAGGAACCCTGAATAGTTGGTGGGCGGTAGGAGCTCTCTAGAATGGCGCTGAAATAGGGACGCACTGGAGCACTCCGAGAAGGCGGCGTGCTGGATATGTGGGATTGCTAGACTGACCCCTCACGAACTGACCTCTGGCCCGAGACAGGGCACCACTGAATCCTCCAGAATATCGAAAACGTTTATCCCTCAGCACCTGCTCTCGGCTCCGCTGACGAACACCCTCGATCTTCCGATCTATCTCCACAACCAGCTCATAAGAGGTCCTCATCTCAACCTCTGGGGACATAGTGGCTTGGATACCAGAGTGCAACCCTACAACAAACCTCCGCACTCTCTCTGCATCGGTGGGGAGTATCATAAGTGCATGGCGAGACAACTCAGAGAATCTCGCCTCATAGTCGGTCACCGACATTTGACCCTGTTCGAGCTGCTCGAACTGAAATCGCAACTCCTCCCTCTAAGAGGGTGGAATATATCTATCCAAAAAGAGGTATGTGAACTGATCCCAAGTCAAGGGAGGAGAACCTGCTGGCCTGCCAAGAAGATAGGACTGCCACCATCTACGGGCCCTGCCCTCCAACAGAAAGGTGGTAAAGTCCACCCCGTGGGAATCCAATATCATCATGTTGTGCAGTCTGTCCCTGCAACGATCAATAAAATCTTGGGTGTCCTCATGTCGCTCACCTCCGAAGATAGAAGGATATAGCCTGGTTCATATATCTAATAGCTTCTGCGGCTCGCCGGCCGCAGATGGTATGGGCTCTAGTATAGCCGTTGTAACTGGCTGGGCTTTACCCACGGGTAGTGCGCCCGGGTTATGATATACGGTAGTTGCATGAACTGGAGCCTGAGCGGTAGGGGTCTGCGCCCACCCTCCTGCCTGAGATGTGGCTTGGTCTGCTGGAAAAAACCAGCGTGAGTCATAGAATCCCTGAAATGCAGCATACAACTCATGACCTCCTGGAATCCTAGTGCAGACATGAAATCCATTGGGGCTGGCTCCACTACAGGCACCTCGCCATGCTTTTCAATAGCAGGATCCTCCATTGGATCCACTAGTGGCACAACTGGAGTAACTCTAGGACGTTCTCATCCTCTACCATGAGCTGGAAAACTCCCTCGGTCTCTAGCAACAGGGGGAGCAGATACTCCATGGTCGGGTATATCTACCGCGCGCGTTCTCACCATCTGTGAGAGAATAAAATAAATACACTTAGCACAACATCAACTGCATGATATGAGATGAAGAAAGAATAGTTTCCTAACACCCTATATCCTCTCGAAGATAAGTACGGACATCTCCGCACCGATCCGCAAGACTCTATTAGGCCTGCTCATAACTTGTAAGACCTGCGTGAACCTAGTTCTCTAATACCATGTTGTCACGACCCAATTTATCCTATAGGCCGTGATGGCGCCCAACGTCGCTGCTAGGCAAGCCAACGATGAACTAGCCATGTAATAGTTCTTTTTAATAATTTTAAAGTATTTGAATTTCATTTATTAAGAAAATAAGAAGGTGAAAAATTTAATAAAGTAAGCGTAAGCTCATAAATCACCATACGAAAATCAACTCAAAAACTTCTAGAAACACTTTGGCGCGTCCGATTCCTATCAAATCAACTCGGAATGATGCCAAACTTTGCGTGCAAGTCATAAATCACCATACAAAACTACTCCCAAGCTCTGAATCCTAAACGGACCTCGATAACACCAAAACCTACTCTAAACCAAACTTAAAGAACTTGAAAACCTTCAATGTGCCAACTTCCAATATTAAGCGCCGAAACGCTCCCGGGTCATCCAAAATCCGATCCGAACATATGTCCAAGTCCAAAGTCATCATAAGAACCTATTGGAACCGCCAAATCCTGGTTTAGAGGTCGTTCACTTAAAATGTTCACTCAAGTCAAACTTAACCCTTTTTAAGCTAATATTAAGGTACTAAGTGTTCCGATTTCAACCCGAACCCTTCCAAACCTGAACTAACCCTCCCCGCAAGTCATAAAACAGTAAAATCACATACAGGGAGTCTTATTTAAGGGAACGAAGATCTAGAAAGAAAAATGACCGGTCGGATCGTTACACCTATATTATCCTTTAAACTAGTTTCCAAAATTATTTCCCAAAAAATATTTTCCAAACAATCTTTCAAAAACAAAATATTTTTCAAATCATTTTCAAAATAAATTCTCCAAAACTATTTTAAAATAAAAACCATTTAAAAAACATGTCACTTTATCAGTTTGTCTTTTACGTTACATTATTTTACTAANACCTCGATAACACCAAAACCTACTCTAAACCAAACTTAAAGAACTTGAAAACCTTCAATGTGCCAACTTCCAATATTAAGCGCCGAAACGCTCCCGGGTCATCCAAAATCCGATCCGAACATATGTCCAAGTCCAAAGTCATCATAAGAACCTATTGGAACCGCCAAATCCTGGTTTAGAGGTCGTTCACTTAAAATGTTCACTCAAGTCAAACTTAACCCTTTTTAAGCTAATATTAAGGTACTAAGTGTTCCGATTTCAACCCGAACCCTTCCAAACCTGAACTAACCCTCCCCGCAAGTCATAAAACAGTAAAATCACATACGGGGAGTCTTATTTAAGGGAACGAAGATCTAGAAAGAAAAATGACCGGTCGGATCGTTACACCTATATTATCCTTTAAACTAGTTTCCAAAATTATTTCCCAAAAAATATTTTCCAAACAATCTTTCAAAAACAAAATATTTTTCAAAATAAATTCTCCAAAACTATTTTAAAATAAAAACCATTTAAAAAACATGTCACTTTATCAGTTTGTCTTTTACATTACATTAGTTTACTAATTTCACTTCTCTTGTCTTGCGAGTACTATCACACAGAGTTACTTTCGGAAGACGACATTCGAAGATGAAAGGACAAATCCCTCTCAAGCTCCCCGCTTCGTACTTCCCGTTCTTGAATGTACCCAAAACACAAAGTATAGTAAAGTAGTAGATAGATATGTTTGCTTGCTTGCTTTAATATTATCTATTGAACACTTAGGGGATTACATCTAGCTAACAATCGGATTAACTTGCAATATTGTATGTTAAGTAATTCTTGAAGTTTGTATGGGATGTTGAATATATTTTGTAACATGGTTATTTAATTAGAACCGGTGTATACCTAACTAATTATATTAGTCATATGCATAAAAATGAAAACATGTCATCTTCTTTCAAAAAGAAATAAAATAAATAATTTTATCCTTGTCATAAAATTATATGAGTGTGCTTTCCGAACCTCCTTGTATGTAAATTCTTCTTTAAATGATGCGTTTCATATATATATAATTTGTATAGAAGTTGTAGTTGAATTATTATATTATTCTTTGAGAGACTTGGTCCTTGTAGTCATTTGTGCTTGCCTCACATAATTTGTGTTTCAAGACCATGACTCTCGAGATGGTCTTTAGTTGCTCATTGAATGATAATCCATTTTTAGCGCAAATATTTCTTTGTATCGACGGGATAATTTTTCATGCCATAAATATTTTGACACATCTTCTTATACCACATTCATTTTCTATTCATCAAATTAATTCTTTTACTTTATTCACTATATGCTAAGGTTGTTCAAATATTATTTTTTTTCAGCTTTTGTCAATCATGTAAAGTAAATCCTTTTTTTTAAAACATTTAGATTCTCACTTAAATGGTTAATCTTTGTACATCAATCAAATTCTTTCAAAGTGTATTTGTAATGACTTGACCGGTCGTTTTGCTCATTTACACTTCGCTCGGTTGTTTGAGGGCATGAATAGCTCCGTATGATGTATTATGACTTATGTGAATCGTCGGTTTTGATTTTCAGGTTATTCGGGCCTGATTTGGAAGAATGATTCTCAACTAGGGAGCTTTAAATTTGAAAGAGTTAATCAAGTTTGACTTTTAGCATTTGACCTTGGATTGTAATTTTGATGTTTCCTTTAACTCCGTTGGATGATTTTGGACTTAGGAGCGCGTATGAATTTCGATTTGGAGGTCCATGGTTGATTTCGGCTTGAAATGACGAAAGTTGAAATTTGGAAAAGTTTGACCGGGAGTAGACTTTTTGATATGGAGCAGGTCTGTAATGTCAAATGTACCTAACATTTCACTTGCTAGGCAAACCAACGTTAGAAAAATCGTTAAACAAATTCCTTATTTTCATTAAGTAAATAACAATAATTAACCAAGATAAAATATAATAAGTGCAGAATATCATAAAACTGTATTAGTTACTACCACCCAGATCTGGAGTCACAATTCACGAGCATTCTAGAATTTACTATAAGTAATAGTATGAAAGAAATACAACTGTCTGAATGAAAGAAAACAGTATGACATAAAAGATAGACGGGGACTTCAAGGTTTGTGAATGCCGACAGATCTACCTTGAGTCTCCGGACAACGGACCAGTAGCAAATCTCGATCAACCTGAGCCGGTATCAAAATCTACACAGAAAGTGCAGAGTGCATCATCAGTACAACCGACCCCATGTACTGGTAAGTGTCGAGCCTAACCTCGGCGAAGTAGTGATGAGGCTAGGACAAGACACCCACATATAACCTGAGCAGTATAACCATGCTAGTGGCAACAACAGTAAATAACGCAATAACGCAAAAATAGTGGGAAGGGGCCATACAGTAGGGGAATACAACATAAAGAGTGAGAATAATGAAAAGACAAAATTAAACAGAAAATCCTTAAACGAATTGAGCAATTAAAACAACAAGAAAAACTGCACGGCATCACCCTTCGTGCTTTTACTCTCAACCTTACCAAATAAATAAATAGAACGGCACGGCATCACCCTTCGTGCTTTTACTCTCAACCTCAATAAATAATTAAATAGAACGACACATCATCACCCTTCATGCTTTTCTCTCAACCTCACCATATAAATAATGCATGCACGGCATCACCCTTCGTGCTTTACACTCTTCCTCACAATATAAATAATG
>AWOL01S0055725.1:0-15062 GCA_000715115.1 Nicotiana otophora | reverse complement strand
CACGTAGCAAATGAACACATAATACCTATTCCCTCAAGCCAAAGTTAGACACGACACTTACCTCGCTCCGAAGGCCACTTAATTCTCAATCACAACTTTTCCTTTGGAATTCACCTCCAAACCACTCGTATCTATTCAAAATGACTCAATAATATCAAATATTGCTAAAGGAATCAATTATTTTTCATAAATTAAATTTCCCAATTTTTTTTTCCAAAAAGTCAAAAAATCGACTCGGGCCCACTTGGTCAAAACCCGAGGTTCGGACCAAAATCCTTTTACCCATTCACCCCCGAGCCCGAATATGCAATTAGTTTTGGAATCCGACCTCAAATTGGGATCTAAATCCTCAAATTTCCAAAATCCCTAGTTTCTACCCTAACCCCTAATTCTACCGTGAAAACTCTAGATCTTAGGTTGAATTCTTGTAAAATGAAGTAAAAGATTGAAAGCAACGAGTTAAGGAACACTTACCTATGATTTGGGGAAGAAAAGGTCTTTGAAAAATCGCCCTAGGCCTCCTATCCTTTTGAAACGAGAAGAAAAATGGCCGGAGTCCGAATTAAATGAACTCACTGCCCAGCGACCTTCGCACCTGTGGTGCTTTGGTCGCACGTGCGCATCCGCACGTGCGGACAGGACGTGCGCTTCTGTGGAAAAGGACTAGGCCAATTGGGGCCGCACCTGCGGACAGGGTTCCGCTTCTGCAGTCCCGCTCCTGTGGAGAGATGACCGCATCTGCGGAAAAATGAAGTCCAGGCCTGGGTCGCACCTGCGGGGCTATCGCTCACACCTGTGACCAAAGGTTCGCAGGTACGGGCACACCAGATTTGGTGCACCAGCAGCCTTGTTGAGGTTTGAACTCAACTCGCGCATTGCCCGAATGGCACCCGAGCCCTCGGGGCTCCAAACCAAGCATGCATGCAAGTCTAAAAATATCATACAGACTTGCTCGCGCGATCAAATCACCAAAATAACACCTAGAACTACGAGTTTAGCACCAAATCAAATGAAATTCTCAAGAACACATTAAAATTTCTATTTTCTCAACTGGACGTCCGAATCACGTCAAATCAACTCCGTTTCTCACCAAATTTCACAGATAAGTCTTAAATATCATAATGAACCTGTATCGGGCTCCGGAACCAAAATACAGACCCGATACTAACAATGCCAAATATCAATCAATTCTTAAAAAAAATAATTTCCAAACTTTTAATTTTCATAAAAAATTCATAACTCAAGCTAGGGACCTTCGAATTCGATTCCGGGCATACGCCCAGGTCCCATAATTCGATACGGACCTGCCGGGACCATCAAGGCACGGATCCTGGCCCGTTTACCAAAAATATTGACCGAAGTCAACTAAAATCATCTTTTAAGGCAAAAATTTGTATTTTCATTAGTTTTCAACATATAAGCTTTCCGGAAACCTGCCCGGACTGTGCACGTAAATCGAAGAGGGTACAAATAAGGTTTTTAAGCTAACGAGCTCGGAATAGAGTCTTAATTCATAAGATGACCTTTTGGGTCATCACAACATTGCACGTAGAGTGTGTTTGGCTAAGCTTATAAGCTGGTCAAACTGGCTTATAAGTACTTTTTTGGCTTATGTCATACTTTGGTCACGCCCAACTTATGGCTTTTATGTTTATAAGCAATTTGGTTTGACCAAAATTTTTACTAGTTTATCCTTAATAATATTATTTGTTCACAAAATATTTTTTTCAAAATAAATTTCCTAATTTTCTCTTTATTCAATATTCATTGTTCATCATTTTCTTTACAAAGAAACTTTTTAATTTATAATTTTTTGTAAAGTTTTTAATGATATTTTAGTCTTTTTAATAAAAGAACAGTTTATGAGTCCTTTTCTACCAAACATATTAACTACTCAACATGCTTATTTAAAAAATTAGTTTCAGCACTTCAAACTTATCAGCTATTTACAATTAGCTAATCCAAACGGAACCATAGTATCTCGAGGAACCCTTACCTTCCCTTCTTTTCTTCTGTATTCAGTTGCAAGCGCTCAGGTATGAACTGTATTATTTAAGTCGTAGCCATTTCAACACCTTAGATGCCTTTCTAGGACATTGTTTGGTTATTAATCTACATGGTAAGTGTCAATGACAAACCTCCAATCATTACATAACGACGGCTTTAATTTAAAAAAAATAGATGCCTTTCTAGGATTCCATTACTGAAGCCTAGCTTTGTGAAATTTTTAGGAGAATTTGCCTGACCACATGAATTCTTTCCTACAAAGTGTTCAACGTTTTGCCTCAATGAATATTTGAAAATTGTTTACTTGTATTGAAGGAGATTATCGCTGATGTCCTTATAATGAAATAATGAATGATTCTGATTAATATTTTTGGAGAGTTCTTTTGTTAGTGTTGCAACTACATTTTTTCTCTATGTTCAAAATACAACAATTATCTTACCCTGATTAATATTATTCGTATTTTATTTACTATTTAGTAACGTCTTTGGACTGGTTTATTAGAACGAAAATGCAGAGGTTTAGGATTAAGACAACAAGAGCATCTAGATACAATCACCTGACCAAACTTAAGAATTACTTTGGAGTATTTTTTTAGAAAGCAATGCTTCTCAAGCAAATTGAAGCAATTCAACAATGGAATGAGGTCCAACAAGCCTCCACGAGCAGTAATGAAATAGCACATGTGATTAATGGAAGGAAATTATGGGCAGACGAGGTCAAAGAAGAGACTGAAGTGCAGAGGAAGAAGAGTTCAGTGTGGGACAATATTGATATAACAAAAATATCGAATGCTGGGTATAAATTGGAGTATGTACAACCTAAATCTAAAGGCTAATCAACTTTTGTTGAAATCGAACCGGAGGATATTAGTACAGAAATTGAATACTGGGGAAATGCTGTCATTTGTTACATACTTGGGGCACACCCTCCATTTACTGTGATACAAGGGTGAATTCAAAGGCTGTGGGGTAAACATGGTATATATTGGATAGCAATGCTAAAAATAGTGTTATTGTTGTACGATTTGATAAAGCAATGGAAAAACATGAGGTGATTGAGGGTGTCATCTATCATTTTGATAACAAACCATTTATTGTCAAGGCTTGGACACCCGATTTGGAGTTCACTCGTGAAGAGCTCCTTACAGTACCAAGTTGGATCAAATGGCTAGCATTTTTATTTCAAACATTGGAGTCCAAAAGGACTAAGTAAGATCGGGAGTTTGGTTGGTAAACCACTAATGATCGACCAGAACACTAAAAAGAGGAATGGTTTAAATTTTGCTAGATTATTAGTGGAAGTAGAAATGGATGCTAAACTACCTGATGTGGTGTTGTTTAGGAATGAGAAGGGCAAGCTAATAGAACAAATGGTTAGTTATGACTGGAAGCCAATTTTGTGCGTACATTGCTCAAAGTATGGACATGAAGAGGCAGAATGAAGACTAAAGAAGGAAGTCCTAAGAATGAGCAATTGAACAAAGATCAGACAAATGAAACCCAGGTGGAGAAGCAAGGTCAAGTGCAAATTGGGAAAAGTCATAAAGCTCAGAAGGCCAGTTCACCAATTTCCATAAGGGGTAATAGAGTGCCAGTTACTCTAGGAAGAACAAATCAATATGTTGCTAAGGAACAGTTGGTAGCAAAGGAAATGTCACTACCCA
Source organism: Nicotiana otophora (assembly GCA_000715115.1). NCBI lineage: Eukaryota > Viridiplantae > Streptophyta > Magnoliopsida > Solanales > Solanaceae > Nicotiana > Nicotiana otophora. The sequence goes on along the minus strand of AWOL01S0055725.1, from coordinate 11,391 downwards.
AAATCACATGTGACGTGATGGCGCCTATCGTGATACTACGCAAGCCACGCATTCGCGAATCACTGCCTTATCAAGCTACGCGATTGAAAACACCTTCACGCGATCGCATAACACTTAATCACCAGCTGCCTAAAATACTCTTCGCGATCGCGATCCTCCTCTCGCATCGCATATAAGGAAACCAGCACCAACACAAATCAGTAGTCTTCAAGTTCCAAAATGAGCCAAACATGGTCCGAATCACACCCGAGGCCCCCGGGACCTCAACAAAACATACTAATAAGTTCTAAAATATCATACGAACTAGCTCAGAGCGGCAAATCACATCAAACAACACTAAAACCACGAATCGCGCGTCGATTAAAGCCTAATGAACTTATGAACTTCTAATTTTCAAAACTAATGCCGAAACATATCAAACCAACTCCGATTAACCTCAAATTTTGCACACAAGTCATAAATAAAACAACGGACCTATTCCATCTTCCTGAACCAAAATCCAAGCCCCGTAACCACAAACTCAACTCTCCAAACTTCCATTTTTTCCACTTTCGCCAATTCAAGTCAAAATCATCTACGGACCTCCAAATCAATATCCGAACACACTCTTAAGTCCAAAATCACCTTATGGAGATATCGGAACCGCAAAAACTTCATTTCAGAGTCGTTTACATATAAGTGAACATCCGGTCAACTCTTTCAACTTAAGTTTCCAATCTTGGGACTAAGTGTCCCAATTTATTCCAAAACATCCCCAGAACCAAACCAACCACTCTGACACGTCATATAATAACAAATGAGCATAGAATAAGCAATAATTGGGAGAACAGGGCTACAACACTCGAAATGACCGGCCGTGTTGTTATATCCTCCACCTCTTAAACAAACGTTCGTCCTCGAACGGGTCTAGAATCATACCTGGAGTCTCAAATATGTGTGGATATCTGCTCCGCATCTCCCGCTCAGTATCCTAAGTAGCCTCCTTGACTGGCTGACCTCTCCACTCCACCTTCACTGAATTATGTTCTTTGACCTCAACGTTCGCACCTGCCGATCCAAAATAGCCACCGGCTCTACATCATAAGTCTGATCACCATCCAACTGAACCGTGCTGGAGTCCGACACATGAGACGGATCACCGACATACTTTCGGAGTATGGAAACATGAAACACTGGATGAACACTCTTGATAGACTAAGCGAAAATGCAAGTTTGTAAGCCACCTCTCCAATCCTCTTAAGCACCTCAAAAGGCTCAATATACCGAGGGCTCAACTTGCCCTTCTTTTCGAACCTCATCACACCCTACATAGGTGAAACTCTGAGTAGTACCTTCTCCCCCACCATGTAAGGAACATCACGAACCTTTCGATTGGCGTAGCTCTTCTGTCTAGACTGCGCCATGCGAAGCCGATCATGAATCAACTTAACCTTGTCCAAAGCATCCTGAACCAAGTCAGTACCCAATAGCCTAGCCTCACCCGGCTCAAACTAACCCACCGTAGACCAACACTGTCTCCCATATAAAGCCTCATACAGAGCCATCTGAATGCTCGATTGGTAGCTGTTGAGGTAGGCAAACTCTGCAAGTGGCATAAATTGATCCTTAGAACCTTTGAAATCCATGATACAAGTGCGTAGCATATCCTCAAATATCTGAATAGTGTGCTAGGACAGTCCGTCCGTCTGAAGGTGGAATGTTGTACTCAACTCAACCCGTGTGCCTAACTCTCGCTGCACTACTCTCCAAAACTACGATGTAAACCGTGTGCCCTGATCTGAAATGATGGACATCGGCACACCGTGAAGGCAAATAATCTCACGGATGTAGATCCCAGCTAATCGCTCCGAAGAATAGGTAGTCCCAACTGGAATGAAATGCGCAGACTTGGATAACTGATCCACAATCACCCAAATAGCATCAAACTTCCTCGAAGTCCGTGGGAGCCCAACTATAAAATACGTAGTGATACACTCCCATTTCCACTCCGGAATCGCGAGCCTCTGAAATAAACCACCCGATCTATGATGCTCGTAATTCACATGCTGACAATTTAGGCACCGAGCTATAAACCCCACTATGTCTTTGTTCATGCTCCTCCACCAATAGTGTTGCCTCAAGTCCTGATACATCTTTGCGGCACCCGGATGAATGGAATACCACGAATTGTGGGCCTCCTCAAGAATCAACTCACATAGCCCATACACATTGGGTACACAAATCTGACCCTGCCTCTGCAATACCCCATCGTCCCCAATAGTAACCTCCTTGGCATCACTGTACTGAATCGTGCCCTTAAGGACAAGCAAATGGGGATCATCAAACTGACGCTCTTTGATGCGATCGTATAAGGAAGAACGAGAAACCACACAATCTAGAACCCTACTGGGCTCCAAAACATCTATCCTCACGAACCGATTGGCCAAGGCCTCAACATATGATGCAAGCGTTCTCTCACCAACAAGAATAAATGCAAGGCTACCTATACTCACCATCTTTCTACTCAAAGCATCGGCCACCACATTGCCCTTCCCGTGATGATACAAAATGGTAATATTATAGTCCTTTAGCAGCTCCAACCATCTCCGCTGCCTCAAATTTAGATCCGTTTGTTTGAACAAGTGCTGGAGACTCTGAAGATCCGCAGATACCTTACAAGACATACCATAGAGATAATGCCTCCAAATCTTCAATGCATGAATGATGGCTGCCAACTCCAAATCATGAACATGGTAGTTCTTCTCATAGGGCTTCAACTAGCACGAAGCATAAGCAATCACTCTACCCTCCTGCATCAATAAACACCTAATACCAATCTGAGAAGCATCACCATAAACTGTATAGGAACCCAACGCCAAAGGCAAAACTAGAACTGGTGTTGTGGTCAAAGCCGTATTGAAATTTTGAAAGCTCTCCTCACATTCACCCGACCACCTGAATGGAGCACCCTTCTGGGTCAACCTGGTCAAAGGCGCTACAATGGATAAGAAACCTTCCATGAAGCAACGATAATATCTAGCCAAGCCAAGAAAACTCTGAATATCAATAGCTAAAGACGGTCTAGTCCAACTCTGAACCACATCTATCTTCTTTGGATCCACCTTAATCCCCTCGCTGGACACCACATACCCCAAGAACACTACCGAACTGAGCCAAAACTCACACTTGGAGAACTTCGCATAAAGCTTCTCCTCCCTCAACCTCTGTAATACAATCCTCAAATGATATGCATGCTCATCCTGGTTACGTGAGTACACTAGGATATCATCAATAAATATTATGGCAAAAACATCAAGATATGGATGGAATACACTATTCATGAGATGCATGAATGTTGCTGGGGATACAACAAGGAACTCATAGTGACCATAGTGGGTCCTGAATGCCGTCTTCAGAATATCCGAGCCCCGAATCTTCAACTAGTGATACTCAGACCTCAAATCAATCTTAGAGAAAACCCTCGCTCCCTGAAGCTGGTGAAATAGGCCATCAATGCGCGACAAAGGATATTTATTCTTGATTGTAACTTTGTTCAACTGCTTATAGTCGATGCACATCTGCATAGTACTATCCTTCTTCTTCACAAATAGAACTGGTGCACCCCAAGGCGACACACTAGGCCTAATGAACCCCTTATCAAGAAGCTCCTGAAGCTGCTACTTCAATTCCTTCAACTTTGTTGGTGCCATACGATACAGAGGAATAGAAATGGGCTGAGTGCCCGGCACCAAGTCAATACCAAAATCAATATCCCTGTCGGATGGCATGCCCGGCAGATTTGTAGGAAACACATCCGGAAAGTCTCTCACTATAGGAACATAATCAATAGTAGGAGTATGAGCACCAACATCTCTCACAAAGGACAAATATGATAGACACCCTTTCCCAGCCATCCATTGGGCCTTCAAATATGAAATCACCCTGCTAGGAACATAATCTAGAGAACCTCTCCACTCGATCCTTAGCAACCCTGATATCGCCAATGTCACGGTCTTAGCATGACAATCCAGAATAGCATGACATGGTGACAGCTAATCCATACCCAAAATCACGTCAAACTCAACCATACTAAGCAATAAGAGAGCAAATCTCTAGTCTCCAACCCCCTAATAGTCACCACACACAACCGATACACACGGTCCACAACAATGGTATCGCCTACCGGCGTAGATTCACGAATAGGTGAAACTAAGGACTTACGGGGCATATTGATCTCGTCCATGTCACACCTCTATTTAGGAATGTGAAATAGTCGATTGCGAATAACACCCAACAAGGAGTCGGGATCGAATCTATAGGGAGCTGAGATGGGATTAGTGGTATATATTTGGATAAAGCATGTGAAGTATCTTGGTTGCACTTCCACAAATATGGTTTTATTTTTACTTCTAAAATTACGTTAAGGATTACAATTCTAAAGATATAAAACTAGAGAATATTATTTTTGTTGTTGCTTTCAAATACTGTAAAAGGCCTAGGGATATGACCTTTACCTAGGTATTTGCCTAATGGGTTGTAAACTGTAAAGCTTGTTTCGTTGGTCGGGGTGTATTATAGCTATCAACACTCAAGTACCCACTCAATACCTCTCGGTAAGAGAGTGATTTTGCCCAATTTGGCTTTCTCAAGTCCAAATGGGTATTGAACAAAACAATTGATAAAATGTTATTTCTATGGCCGCATAATTATTGTGTGGTCTGCATTTCTTCTTGAGCTTGAAATGAAACTCTCTGAACTTTGCACTAGGGCTCTATTGATTTTCCTTCATATTTTGCGGCCGCAGATAGAAATCTGCGGTCCGCACTTGAGCTTCTGTGCCTATTTTTTGTCTTTGTTCAGATCACTCCTCTTTGAGTTGGATTTCATCGTAGTGGCTTATTTACCAATACTTCTGCAGGTAAGCATATTTCATCAATTTTCGGGAATACAATTAGACACTTTTGGACTAAAATGAAAGCTAAAAGGTGCTAATAAGTAGTCAAAATTTCCACTTATCACATATCCGAATAACAAGCGAAATATGATGATACATACAAATAAATGGAATCGGGGTCAAATAATATAGAAGCATCCTTGTGGCATACTGATATAATACCTGTGATTACTGTGGTGTGGTCTGAACTGAAACCGCCTGAGCAAGGCTAGTGCAAATAGTCAATATCTAGGCTAGAGCCTCCTAAAGGCTTGAAATCACAATGGGCACAGCTGGTGCCTGAGCTTGTCCCATCGGCTTAACCATATCTAGAATTTGCTCGTGAGATGGAGCAACGGGTGGGTTTACAGGTGCTGCTCTAGGTGTTGTACGAGCTGCACCTCGACCTTTATTGCGGTCCTAGCCTCTTGTGGCCCTAGCTGGTGGTATTGGTGGCCGTCCGTCCGATCTGGTAGTACTTATCCTCACAATTTGTGAGAGAATAGAATGATAGAAGTTTAGTTTCCAGAATCAACAAATTCGCATGACAAGAACACACGAAAGTGAAGTTTACCTAATAGTTTGGTAGCCTCTCGAAGATAAGTACAGACATCTGCGTACCGATCCGCAAGACTCTACTAAACCTGCTCATGACTCATGAGACCTATGTAACCTAGGCTCTGATATCAACTTGTCACGACCCAAAATCATATATGTAGTGATGGTCCCTATCGCGATACTACGCAAGCCGACAACTCACAAAGACATGCATCTTTAAATTAAAACATACTAAAATAGGCTTAATTAAATAAAATATCATAATAACTAAAAGAAAACACCACAACTCAATGCAAAATTTTCCAAAATCTGGGTGTCACTGAGTACATGAGAATATATACAATAACATGCTCTGACTGTTGAAACATTGTCTAGGAAGGTAGAACAGCATAAATAAAACTAAGAGAAAAAGGAGGAGAGTCAAGGTCTGCGGAAGCCAAGGCAACTTTCTCGATAGTCTCCCAACTGAATAAGCTCCAACACTAGCAACCTCCATGCCCAGAAGTACCTGGATCTGCACACGAAGTGCAGAGTGTAGTATGAGTACAACCGACCCAATGTACTCAATAAGTAACAAGACTAACCTTGAGCTGAAAGCAGTGATGACCTGAACCAATACAGTTCAAATACAGAGTTTAACAGTACAAAAATGATAGGAAGAACGGCAATAATATCCTAGAGAAACTCATAAACTGTTGGTACACAGTACAGGAATGTAGACATCCTTCCAGGTTTAACAGTTAAGCTCAATACAAATAAAATGTATCAAGTATGACTGATATGAGCAATATCACATATCTATACCTACATGCCAATGTGCATATCATATGTGATGCAACACGATGAAAACCTCACATACCCGCACTCTTAGAGTACTCAATCTGACTATCTCAATTCTCGCTCATCACACTTAGTCATTCAACACTGTACGGTACCTGCACTCACTGCTGGTATGTCAGACTCCAGAGGGGCGGATCCTGCCCAAGCACTAATAATAGGCCAATATGGCATGCTGCGGCGTGCTGCCTGATCCCATAATAATAAAGCCAAAAAGGCATGTTTGCTGCAGCGTGCAGTCCGATCCACAAATCTCACTCTCAATCTCTCATGCCAATCAGCCCAAACAATGATATACAATACAACAATAAATAGTAACAGAGACTGAGATATAATATGCAAATGATAGATGTGATTGAGTACAAAAGTTCCATCTAAAAATGATTTCTAACATGGATTGCAGCTCAATTACTCTAATGCATAGAGATCACATGAATAGAAACAAGGTTTGATGACTACATAATACCCAGAATCGACTGAATCACAATTACAACGGTGCACGCCCACACGCCTATCACATAGCATGTGCGTCACCTAAACACTAATGACATAACATGTAATTCAGGAATTAATACCCTCAGAACCAAGTTTAGAAGTGTTACTTACCTTTAACTGTGCAATTCTCTACTCCAACAAGCCCTTGCCTTGCGAATCGACTTTCCAACGACTCAAATCTAGTCAAAAATAACTCGATACAATCAACACAAGATATAGGAATCAATTCCATATGATAAAGCTAAGTTCTTAAGCAAAAGTCAAAACGTCAACTCAAAAGGTCAACCCCGGGCTCACATGTCACAATCTGAAAAAATTAACAAAATCCAAACACCCATTCAACCACGAGTCCAACCATACAACAATTACTCAAATTTGATCATAACTCGACTTTCAAACCCTCAAATTAAAGCCCATGAAGTTTCTACAATATATCCCAATTTTTCCAACCCAAAACACTAATTAAATGATAAAAACAATGATAGATTCATGTATATTAACCAAATCCGAGTTAGAATAACTTACCCTAATCAATTTCTTGACAATCCCTCCAAGAACCACCTCAATCCAATCTTCCAAAGTAAAATTATGAAATATAACTCTAACCCTCATTTTTGATATTTAAGAGTCTGCCCAGATGCCCTTCTTCGCGATCACGGAAAAGGCTTCGCGATCGCAAAGCAAAAATCCTCGCTGCCAAAAATTACTCTCCGCGAACGCGAATAAGACCACGCAAACACGACTCATAGAATCCCAGACCTACGCGATCGCGAAGAACAAAGCGTGTGGATCCCCCAGTTCATCCTTTCCTCTTCACGAATGCGACTTAACCCACACGTTCATGATTCACTGCCTTATCAAGCTACTCGATCGCAAACATCTTAATGCGATCGCATAGTACTAAATCACTAGCTGCCCAAAATACTCTTTGCGATCGTGATCCTCCTCTCACGATCGCATATAAGGAAACCAACACCAGCAAAAATCAACAGTCTTCAAGTTCTAAAATGCATCGAACATGGTCCGAATCACACCCGAGGCTCACGGGACCTCAACCAAACATACCAACAAATCCGAAAATATCATACAAACTCATTCAAGCGTCAAATCACATCAAACAACACTAAAACTACGAATCGCGCGTCGATTCAAGCCTAATGAACTTATGAACTTCTAACTTTCAAAACTAATGCTGAAACATATCAAACTAACTCCGATTAACCTCAAATTTTGCACACAAGTCATAAATAATACAACAGACCTATTCCAACCTCCAGAACCAAAATTCAAGCCTGGTAGACACATAGTCAATGCTCGGTCAAACTTCTCAACTCTCCAAACTTCCATTTTTCCAACTTTCGTCAATTCAACCCAAAATCATCTACTGATCTCCAAATCAATATTCGAACACACTCCTAAGTCCTAACTCAAGCTATGGAGCTATCGTAACCGTCAAAACTCTATTTTGGAGTCGTTTACACATAAGTCAACATCCGGTTAACTCTTTCAACTTAAGCTTTCAACCTTGGGGCTAAGTGTCCCAATTCATTTTGAAACATCCCCGAAATCAAACCAACTACCCTGACATATTATATAACAACAAATGAGCATATAATAAGTAATAAATAGAAGAACGAGGCTACAACACTCGAAACGACCGACCGAATCGTTACAGGAAAGAAATGCAGAAGTAGGTTGGCAAACACCTAATAAGTATGGTAAGAATGTGTCAAGGCAGAAGGAGCAAATGGATAAGTCAAATTCCTTCCAGATTCTTAATAAATATGAAGCTCTTAACCTGTCCAAGGAGGGGGAGAAGGAAGTAGTGTGGGTGGTCTAATTATCCCTCATAATGGGGGTGGTTAGTCTACTAAGCTGGAAAAGAAGGTAAAGCTCCTTTGCAATGAGGATAGGCCTGCTGGAAATAAAAGTTAAAAAAAGAAAGGATGGACTCACTAGCAGACAAGATGTTTTCTGGATGAAAGTTTATTACAAACCTTGATTGTCATTATAATGGTAGAATCTGGGTCACCTGGAGGCCAAATTACTACCAGATTGTGCCTAGAAGAAAGACAACTCAATTAATAACATGTAGAGTACTGTATGTTCCTCTTCAGCCATCCTTTAAAGTAACCTACGTGTATGCTTTTAATATAAAAGAGGAGAGTAAAAGTCTGTGGGAGGACTTAATTACTCATAGTAAGGGCTACAGTAAATCATGGATGGTACTGGGTGACTTTAAATCAGTGTTAAATGCAGAAGATAGAATACGAGGAAATGAAGTGACATGGGCTGAAGTGGTGGATTTTTACAGTTGTGTAATAGATGTGGTTTGATGGAACTACCTGCACAAGGGAGTAGATGCACTTGGAGTGCCAAACATAAAGAGCAAAGAATATTCTCCAAAATTTATTGGAGTTTTATCAATGAGCAGTGGTTTGATAATATGCCAGAAAGTACTACAATAGTTTTGACTGAGGGGATAAGTGACCACTGTCCTGCAAAGGCTTCTTTCTCGGCTGAGAGGCAATGAAATAAGAGATCCTTCCAGTTTTGTAATATGTGTACTCAACACCTATAGTTCATGACCATAGTTGATGAAGGATGGAACTACAATATTGAAGTGTGCAAAATGTTTGCAGTAGTGAGGAAACTGAAAAAGCTATAGAAGAGATTGAAAGTCTTAAACACCCAGGCTTTTCATAACATAGTTATTGAAGCCAATAAGGATGGGAACATACTAAAATAGGCTCAAGTATAACTGCAGAGGTGTCCTACAATCCTAAAGTACCAACAAGCTGAATTCACAGCCTACCAAAAGTTTAGGCAATCATCCTACTTAGCTGAAATGTAGATGCAATAAAGAAGTAAGGAAACATAGATTAGATTGGGAGATGACAATACTAAATATTTCTTCCCAGTCATCAAGCACATGAAGCTAAAGTAAGCTACTACTCAGCTCAAAGACAACCTTGGTAATTGGCAAACAGACCCTGATACAATTGCTAGTGTGTTTGTCGAATACTATGAAGATCTATCAGGGAGGAAAGCAACAGAAAGAGTGAAAGATTTTAGTAGTATATAGTCAGGAATGGGAATTTGGTCTCAGTGACTCAACAACAGGAGATACTGCAGCCTTTCTCTGAAAAAGAAGTTAAGCAGGCCATGTTCCAAATAGATAGTAATAAAAGTCCTGAACCTGATGTACTTAGGAGTGATTTTTATAAAGCGGCTTAGCCAATAGTGGGAAGAGACATCACTGAAGCAATTCTAGAATTCTTTCAAAACGGAAAGATGCTCAGACAAATTAATTCAACTTACATTGCTTTGATACCTAAAGTGCAAGTTCTAGAAAATGCAGCAAACTTCAAGCCTATTTCCTACTGTAATGTCCTATATAAATGTATATCTAAAATGATCTGTACCAGGTTGAAACGAGCACTAAATCATATTGTAGCAGATAGCCGGTCAGATTTTATGCAAGAAAGGTCAATGATGCACAATGTTTTATTCTGTCATGACTTATTAAGGCATTATAATAGGAAGACATCTCCAAGATGCTTAATGAAAATAGACCTCAGAAAGGCATATGACATGATAAGCTAGGAGTTCTTGGAGGAAGCTTTAAGAGGATCTGGATTTCCTGAGAGATTCATACATTGGATCATGGTATGTGTGCCTACTACTATGTTCACAATTAAAGTAAATGGAGAAGTCCATGGTTACTTTGCAAGGAAGAGAGGATTGAGGCAAGGAGTTCCCATTTCTCCATTGCTATTTGCTCTAGTAATGGGGTATCTTTCCAGAATCTTAAAGATAATCATCAGGCTACCTGATTTCATGTAACGACTCGTCCAGTCATTTTGAGAATTAACATTCCATTTGGTGGCTTAAGGTCTCGAGCTACTTCGTGTTCTGTATTATGACTTGCGTGTGTGGTCGAGTTTTGATTTCATATGATTCGGGATTGATTTGGAAGGATCATTCTGGTTTTGGAAGCTTACGTGAAAAGCATTTACCGGAGTTTGACTTTTGTATAGATAACCCCAGAATGGTGGTTTGATGATTCTAATAGCTCCGTATGATGATTATGGAATTAAGCGTATGTCCAAATTTGGATTTGGAGGTCCGTAGGTTGATTTAATGCATTTTGGCGAAAATTAAAAAGCTGAAGGCTTGGAAAGTTAAGAGGTTTGACCGAGAGTTAACTTCGTTGATAGAATGCTCGGATTTTGATTTCAGGAGTTGGTGTAGCTTCTTCGTATCATTTTTAACTTGCATGAAAATTTTTATGTCATTCCTGATTGATTTGATATGATTCGACACGAGTTTTAAAAGTTGAAAGTCCATAAGTTCATCAAGTTTGATTTGAGGCACGATTCATAGTTTTGATATTGTTTGATGTGATTTGAGGCCTCGACCAGGTCTGTGTTATGTTATGGGACTTGTTGGTATGTTCGGACGGGGTCCTGGGACCTCGGGTGTGTTTCGTATGGGCTATGGGCCATTTCTCCATTTTTTGGATTGCTAATGTTACAACCCATGTTTTCGTACGTACGAGTCGTCATAAGTCAATTGATGTAAGCTCA